>VWZF01004717.1:135442-213899 GCA_013396755.1 Sclerurus mexicanus | reverse complement strand
AAAAAAAAAAAAAAAAACAAAAAACCAACCAACCAAACAACAAAAAAAAATAGTAGATAAAGCTTGTTCATTTGTACCCAAATGAAATAGACAATCAAAAATACTTTGGCCTCACTGTGAAATCCTTATCTAAGGATTGAGAAACAAACACAGGACAATGGTAACATAATTTCAAATTCCCAGAGCTAGAAACTAAATGTAACACTTTGTCACTACCACAAAAAAAGACATCAGGCATATGGCTCCACACATTTGGAGGCTTTAAGACACTTCCAAACGGCTGCTCAAAAATCCCACTCTGCCAGAAATTGCCTGCAGATTACCAGCAAGAGATACTAGCCACATATGAAATACACATATGAAATACCAGCCACTGTATGAAATACAGTTGCACAAAATAATTTACTGAGACAAGGAGAGAGAATGCCCTCTGTCATCTCGCAGTTCTGAGTCCAAAATTCTCCCTGGAGAGTGTTATATACTTTCTTATGACTGTAGCTAGTGATGGTACCACCCGTCTCCAACACAACAGTGAAATAACTAACACACTTGAACTGAATCACTGTAGTTGAAGTTCTCCTCTACACTTATTTTTGTGATGCCTACTCTGATATACTGCATTTACATACATATGTAAGTATATCAAGTGGGAGATTCATGGCTGGATTCAGTCAGTTTCAGAATAGATTTCTGTAAGTGGTCAGTTAAAATCTGATTTTTGAAGTGGTTGTGGCTGTCTAAAAAGGCTGTTCTATGGATAGAGCCACAGTAGATAGCCACCATTATATACATGCCAGACTTTATTTCTGCAGTCTTCTGTTTCAATGAAATTTGACCAAAACTTATGTGCAATCTTCAGTGCCGTAGCACAGATACTCCTCATGTTGGATACCTAAACTAGTTAGACTAATTATTTTCTAGTTAAGATCTGCCAACTAGTTAATCTTGTTAATGAAAAAGAATAATTCCTTAATTTCACAGGTTTTGATTGATTACTCAAATCAACTTAACTGCTGGTTAAAATTTTGCAACTTTCAGATCCACAGGAAATACAAAAAATTAAGACAACACTTACAAATTATGTCCCAGCAAAAATAAGCACAAAAATGAGATCAAGCATAAGGAGACAGATAAAAAAAAATTTTCTTGGTTACTAATTAACTACTCAGACCCGGTGAGATTGCATCTGGAATCTGTGTACAGTTCTGGCCTCCTTGGGACAAGAGACATCGAGCAGGTCCAGCAGAGGGCAACAAATATGATTAAGGGACTGGAGTATCTCTCTAATGAGAAAAGGCTGAGGGAGTTGAGTTTGTTCAGCCTTGGGAAGAAATGACTGAGAGGGAACCTCATCAATATTACAAGTATCTGAAGGGTATGTCAAGAGGATGTATCCAGGCTCTGCTCGGTGGTGCCAAGCAATAGGACAAGAGGCAACGGGCAGAAACTGTTGCACAGAAAGTTCCATCTGAACATGAGGAAGAACTTCTTTACTGTGCAGGCAATTGTGCATTGAAATAGACTAGCCAGAGGGGTTGTGGGATGTCCCTCACTGGAAATATTCAGGAACCATGCGGGTGCAATTCTGTACAATGTCCTCTAGGACAACCCTGCCTGAGCAGAGAGGTCGGACAAGAAGACCCACTGTGGTCACTTCCAACCTGACCCATTCTGTGATTCTCTGAATATATGGGGTCGATACGTAACACTGAGGGAGGGCCATGGTTAAAGATTCCTTACAGCCCAGAAGCCAGACATCAACCTCTAGTGTTTAAAGCTAAGGCTTCCAAGCCTTTCCTTCTCTAAATCTCTGCATCTGTGCTGCTACAGGCAAGACATGTATGAAGAGACCTTCAGAATTTTCAAGAAACTATGTGCATCAACTTCCATTAAGAAAAAAAATTTGCTCATAAATGGTGATAAAAAATACACAACAGAAAGCACAAAAGCAATTTATTGGTCATTCAGGATTTGAATTCAAATTACTTTCTGTTTTGCAGCAGTCCATTAGGTCTGTTCAAAAAAAAAAAAAAAGGAAAAAACCAAGCCACTGGCTGTTTCTGTTGCTCCATGTTCCCTACAGTCAGTAACAGCAAGGTAGGCATGAAGCTTATGAAGCTCTTAACTACTTCTGCTGTACTCTGAGGTTCTTCAATGCAACAGTAAAACAAAGTAAATCTTACTGGCTTTGACTTGCTTGACAAAACAGAGACCTAACAAAGTCATCTGTACATTTGGGAAGATTATTCATTATTTGCAGAGAATTTCAGGATAAAAAATGTAACATCCTAAAGGCTCAGTGATCTCTTACTCAAATTCACTGCCTGCTGTGAACACCATCACTCTCACTGGTAAAAAATCACAGTTTTATTTTGCTGCTACTGACAGCCTGATGTTGCCTTCTCAGAGCAGAAACAGCTGAACTTTGTTACAGCACTCCATGTGAGAGCAGGCAGTTCCAAGATGAGTTCTGAAAAGCTTTGCGGGGTGACAAATTAATTACTGCATTAAAGAAAGAAAAAAACCACCTTTGATCATCACTATTTCCCAGGGGAGCAACTTGGCTAAATAAAACTTGTCTTCTCCAGCAGGCAATTTGCCTTTCCACTGTAATAAATGGTAGGGAAGAATATTTCCATACCTCCTCCTCTTCTTCCCTCACCTTCATGCATTTTCAAGCAGACTTTTGTTGATGCACAGTAAATCACAGTGACAAAGCACTGGTAATGTTGAGGCAGTTTATCACCCCAGGGGCCAGGGCAGCCCTTTCCTGCTGCCTCATTAGCAGAGATGGTTTAAATGGTCAAGGACAGAAGCTCAGAAAGTGCAGTTGAGAGCAGGTTTCATGAAGGTTTTCTCCCCTCCCTCACCAAGCACTATGATGACCCCTCATGACTCCAGCAAGCCCAGTGTGGGGATCAGACAGCCCCTTGGCCCCCCCTTGGGGTTCAGCTTCCTACCTCTCCCTGCCCAGCCACTCATTCCACCTGCTCAGCCCAAGGAATTGGTCATGTTGGGGCCATGTATGTGGAAGGTAGTGGGAATGCTAAAACCTCCTGGGGTTAATTAAGTACATCCACTGTCCTGAGTAACACCAGGTTCTGGGGTGGCTGCTACAGGCTGCTTTGCAGTTAACAGAAAATAAGCTTTTAAAACTGGCAAGACCTACCTGAAATATGAGGCTTTTTTTCTTTGCACAAGTCATTTCTTTCTCCTATTCCATGTGTTTTCTTCTTTTTTTTTTTTTTTCTCTAATAGTTGTTGAAATACTTACGGAGCATTGAGGAGGGCAGCCAGCTTCCTGGAGCTGTGGAGATGGTGAAGAACTGAGGAGCTCAGCTGGGGCTCATGCAGAGGTGCCTTTCCCTTCCTGGATTTGTCTCACAAGTTTAGAATGTCAGTCTTGAGTAGCTCCTTATTTGATCTTGATTTCCTCAACAGTTTCATTCCTTTCCAATAGGACAGTGAGCACAGAAAGAGGTACTAAGGACCAAAAGTCCTTACATGAAAGACAATATGTGAAAAGAATCCTTTGGACTAGTAAAATAGTGACTCACAAAATTTGTCCTTATACAGACAAAATAAAATTAGAAGTATCTGATTAAATGAAAACACAAAATATGGAAATTTAGATAAACTGAATAAAAATTAAAAAAACCAAAACAAAACAGCAAAAAAACCACTTTTTATAATAGCATTACACACTGCATCATAGTCACTAACTGTAGCATGGATCAGAAAGGAGCAAAGACTAGCTAGGAAGATCAGGTTGTTTCTTGGATGAGATATTAGATATCTGAGATTATTGGTAATGAGTAAAAGTCCTAATGCTAACCTGACTCTGGAGATGTGGAATCAAATCTAATACTTTCTACAGACTTCCTGTTTACTGTCTCTATACCACCTTGTTTCTGCCTTATTTCTCTGGACAAAATAGATATTCTGGTGCTTGGCTGTCACACAATGTATTCTGAGCAGAAATATGTTACAGATGAGGGCTATTTCACCAATTTGATGTTATATTGCTTTTAGTTACATGGTTACACTATTATTTCTGAATTTAGTATTTTTATATAGACTTTCTCATGTATTTGAAAAAACAAACTGTAGGACTCATACTTAATGTTACAATTTATGTTGCTATATACATGCATAAAACAAATCAAACTAGATAAAACATCGGTATTATTCAGGATTAATTTTTAAATTAATAAAATGTTTAATTCTTCAGTAATGGTTCTTTTTTTAAAAAAAACTCTCTATATAACAGACTATTCACAATACACCTCCAGTGGTGATAAATTTCAAAGCTTAATGCTATTTAAAATGCAAGTTTGGAAAACACAATGTCATATGTTATGTTGCATTTTACATCAAAATAAGTGAGAAACAATTTTTTAAAGAAATTCTTGTTCAAAATAGTATAAACATAATAAAGAACTTGCACTCCATAGTTATCACAAGACTAAAGAAGTGACACTGCATCTTGTCTGAATGGTCAAAACAGAAAACTACATAGTAATGTTGCATATGAAGGTTTGCCTGAGGTATTACCTCTTTTGGTTAAAAAAAAAAAAATATTATCTTAGCTAACTCCAAGCACCTTGGTTGTTTGTTTTTATATTTTCTGACAAATCAAGCTCCCTTTGCCAGGCACAAAACAGTCCTTGGCAGTGAAGCCAGAGTAGATCTGCTAGGCAGGATGAAGATCTCAGAGGGAGATGTTGAAAAAACTGTTGAAGGAAAACCAGAGATACATGACACCTGTGTGGCACGGGCTTTGTTCAAGCTGTTAGCATCTCAGCGATCAGAAAACAATTAAAATGGAAGGCAGACAGGCAATTAGTGCAGGTTTGCCCTGCACTAATTCCACAGTCTTCTTCTGAGAGCAGTATTTCTTTTGTTCTTATGGAAGCAGTTCAGGAATTCTGTAAGGACAATGGTTCTCCATAGAGTTGCTGGTTGCTGGCCACTGGCCTTTTATCCTGTATGAAGGATTTTTCTTTGTACAGCCAAAAGGTATGATCTTCTTTAAAACACTTACTAATGGCAAACCTGCATAAAATATTCATTAAAAAGCAACGAAATCAGCTGCTCTTTCTTCCCTCACTCATTCCCACTGCCATTTTGTCCTTGATAGGATATAGCTATTGCAACACTGTTGTTATCCAAATGTCATGTTTTAAGGAATTAATTGTGCCAATTATAAACTCTGAAAGACAATTCCTCCCAAACCATGCACCTGTGGCCTTAACAACAAAATGCAATGATCCAATACCTCTTTCTCTAAGAAATCTAGTAACTTTTCAGAAACTAGCACTTTATCTTGTTTCAAAATTAGTTTATTTTGTTGCTTCAGACATGCTGCTTGAATTGATAAAAGAGGAATACAGTTTCCAGCAGAGAAATGTTTACCTCACAACAGACAATACCAGGTGTTCACAACTGGGTAATGGACTGAATATGCCTGTTGAAGAATAAAGATGTATAGACAATATAACTTTACTTTATTTGTAACTAACATAAAGAGATGTGCACATTCTCTAAACTTCAAAACAAATAACATTTTAACATATGGAAGCATGGCAACATTCAGAATTATCTACAAATGCAGGTTGTGAAATAAAAATCAAACTACATCTGCAAAGCAATCAAAAACCCCATAACACATCCTAATTTGTTTTCAAAGAATTTGCATGCAATCAAAACCCTGTGAAAGTATTTATATTAGATTTATTTGGTGTTTAGGGGTAAAACTCACTAATTTGACTTTCAGAAAGCCACTAGAGTAGGGAAAAAGGGAGTGGTAGAACTTTCTTCACCTTTAGATGTGAAAGGAAAAGTTTAATAGAAAAATTCTTGAGGGAAAGTATATGACTAGCTTAAAATATAGATATGTATGGTTTAAAACAGGGCTTAAGTATTCACAGTAAGCAGAAAAAATGTGAAATATTTTCATTGGGATTCGGGTCTGTAAATGAAAGACTTTGAAAATTTTGTTGGTTTTATCTGGACTTTAGGCCCAGTTAATTTTATTAAAAGGACCATTTTGACCATTCACACTAAAACCAAAGTTTGGTTAATAAAATTATTCTGTTGCAGAACTTCGGTCTGGATGCATCTCTGTTTTGAAATAACCACTATAACCATTGCCAAGTTCAGGAAATTTTTCAGAATGAATATATTTTAGTGTAAAGTAGGAAAAAATTAATATTTCCCAGCTAAACGGACCATTACAGAATAGACTTGTGGCACCACAAAAAGTATCCAGATATACATGAAGCTCCTCGCAACCCAGCACAGATTGATTTTACCTACTGGATAAATGTGGTAGTGGATCTATTGGAAGAAGTCATGCCAGAAACGGGTTTGTGAAGGAAATGAAGAAGCAAGCCAAAATGCCTTAAAAACTGAGGGGTTTACTGTGTTGTTAAAATGGAGTTCTTGTCTTTTTTCCCTGAATCACCTTTCTCCTTCCCAAAACTCTTTGAGAGAACTCTTATCTCCCTACCTTAGTATGCAAGAATTCTTTCTTGCAGAGCTAGGTGAAGTCCCCTTATTGGCCCTTAGTTAAACCTTTAAGCATTGGTTGTGAAACCCTTAAATACCCCTGACCATGTGAATAATCTCTCCCTCTCTCCCTCTCTCCCTCTCTCCCTCTCTCCCTCTCTCTCTGTACCCTCAATGGTGGTCTCTGTGTGGCTCTCTCACAGGGCATCTCGGGGACCACGTGGGCAGGGGGGCGACGGGGGAGCATCTCCCAACAGCTGTTGCAGACAAACAGGAGAGTTTTATGAAAGCTGAAGCTCTGCATTCTCAGTAGATGACCAAAAAAACCGCAAAACCTGCCTATATATCTTACTGCTACATTATTTAAAAACCGAAAACACACATGCAGATTTTTACTCGGGTTTTTTAAGATTTGGAGCTTGTCAGAAATTTCCTCACATCCATCAGAAAATAATGGATTTAACAGGATCAAAGCATTCTTCAGGAATATGTCAATTCTACTGCAACCTTTGAGGAAAATCTACTCATTTGTGGCCATTCTGAAACACCACCCCCCTACACACACACACACACACACACACACCCCTCTCCTGGGTGCTTGGCTGCCAAAGTCCTTTATCTAGCCAACTCCTGGCTGCTTAATCTCTTGAGCTCTGTGGGGTTTTTATAAGCAGTCTGGTTGGCAGACTACTCAGCAGCATCCAAGCTCATAAAGGAGCTGGTAAGGTTTAGCAGTTCCCGGGGCAGCTGGAAACCAAGACAGCACAAAAAAGATGAACTCTCTAAAGCTACTGTAGTCAGCTGGCTCCACATGCCAAAGAAAACACCAAACATCCTACCTCAGCAGCTTCCCAAGCTCCCTGAGCTACATGGGTAACCAGTTCCTTAATAACTCAGCTCCTTGGACATTCCCAGTAATTCCTTTCTCAGCTCTTCATCTTTCTGGCAACACTGCTTTACAGATGCTCTTTTATAAGATGGACAAAAAATTGAAAAATCCATTTTAATTTTACCTCTTTCTCCTATAGATTATGCCTCATGCTAATTGTTGTGTTTCTGAATTTCTTTTCCTAGTGCTGTATTTGGGTTTTAAGCAACAAAAAAAAAGAAAAGAGTTTTTTCCAAGGGTCTCCCGTTCCTCTGGCCAGCTGGAGGCTATCTTTGATCTTGATAATTGTCAGACCTCATTGTTTCTCATATTTTTCACCTCACAATATGGTCTCAAATGATATGCCAACACTCCAAAATATATTTACCTGTTTTTCTGGTCCAAAGAAAAAGAATGATGCTGAAACGTTATCACTACTGATGCCTAATGGATGGAAGAGGATGTAGGAATAAGAATACACGTATGTTTTAAATAATTAGTAGGTCCTCTACTGAAGTTTGCTCACCACATTCTCCTTCATTTGAGAGTTGAAGTGAGCAGTGGAGGAATAGAAGTTAAATGCTCATAAATTTTCACTCCATCCACGATTTCAAAATCTTGACTGTCACACTGGCCATTGATTTTGTATCCTATCGATCCACCCGCTAGTAATTCATCCTTTATGTACTTAATGATTGGATTTTCTTTGGGGAACTTTTGCTTCTTGCCATATTGAATGACAACCAGAGTTGTCAATGGAGCTCCAGGACCACACACAATCTTCAGGAGAGGTAGACAGCTTATCTTACCTCTTTCTGTAGAGAATATGCAAAGTTCAGCCCAGCTCACTTGGCAAGCTGAGATTCAAGTATAATAAATAAGAAGTAACAGAACATAAGTAAGAAATCCTAACATTTATTGTAGAATTTACAATTTCTATGCAATACCAACATGAAACTAGACATACAAACTACCTATTTGTTTATGCACACCACAATTACTTCTAGTTTCCCCTGCTATACTGAATTTATCTGGATTTTATAACATGCAGACTCTCTAGTCTTGAGCAAGCTGAACATCTTCCTACTGCAACTTTAATTGCTCTTCTGATGGAGCAAAAATTTCACCTGAAATGAAAAATGTTTATAAAGAAAAAAAAATCAGAAATTTAATACTTTATGAAAACTTGTAAGTCAAAAAAACCCAACCAAACAAAAAAGCACCTACACATCCACTTTCATTTATGACTGTGTACTTTAAAAAAATAATCTCCTTTTTGTGCCCTGTGTTCCTGATATATAGAACTGAACTAGTCCTGAAGATCGTACAAAAAAAGAAAAGCTCCATGAAATCAGTTTACAGATGAAATATTAATGTCTGCCAGCACACATGCACAGCCATGTGTGAAGCTGCCTTGCTTTGAGCAGGGGCTTAGAATAGGTGAACTCAAAAGGTCAATCCAACCTCCTCTGCAATTCTGTATCTTACTGCCAAGGGCACACAGCACATAGCATGTCTGTCATTGCAGAAACAGCCTGACAGATAGTTTGTGTAATGGGGCCATTGCAGGAGCAGAGCGGTGAAATGGCCTCATCTCCTGCTGGTAAGGACATTACTAGTCATGCTCTTCCCCTGCTTTCTGACAGAAACTGCTGTCATTATCCTGCAGTAAGAGAACTGGATTTGTGTCTCACTTCAGTCACCCCATTTCAGTGTTTTAACCCCATCCACTATGAAGAGAAAACTGTGTCAATATGCAAGGTGTGACCAGGAGTGGGCAAAGTGCAGCAACCTGTCCCATTTTGTCTCTTCTGCTGGCAACCTCTGTCAGAAAAATAGGGCAGGCAGAAGTAACATCTGAAGTTGCTGCAGCTAAATCTATCAGAGCCTTTTCACAGGTTTTTGAATACAGATAGGAAGAGTAGTTTCTAGCCTACAGTCCCAAAGCTGCCTGAATGTTTTCTCAAGGTCATCAGCTTCTGTATGTGCAATTCCTACTTCCAATAAATTCAGTTATTTCACATGACATTTGCAAAGAGTTCAGTTCCAAGATGCACATCTGCCTATAACGGCAGGCACCCGCCCCTTCTCTACCAGCTAGTTTGATTTCTCCCCCTTTTGATTTCTCCCCATTTATAAATGATTCAGTAATGCAACATAAAAACAGCCTTTTCATTAGAAATAATTTTAAATAATAAAGTCTATATTTTTTCATGCAAATGGATATAAGCATAGGATTTCATAATACAAAGCAATTCAGCAGGATATTTTTTCATCTTTTCATTAGCAATCTTTCTCACTTATAGTACATAATTTCATTTACTTCAAAAGCATTAAAAAAAAACCTCAATAGATTATGCTAGTGATCTAAAGTTTATGGTGAAGTATAGGGAGGAAAGTGTTTTGCTAAACAAAAATTTACTTCCCTTTTATGAGCTCCGCTGTAGGCTGTTCGTGCCCACCCTCAGAAGACAAGAACCTCATTTCCAAGCTTTAAAAAGATTCAAAATAAATTTCAATGAGTTATATTAGTAGAATTTCAATCTGTATATCTACTAAAATTCCTGAGAACAACTTATTTTAAGAAGCAGCTTTAATTAAAGCAAAAGACTAAGCTGAAGATTTTCAGACTTTATTCTGATCTTTATCACAGGCTTACAATGATATGGTTCATAAATCTGATGATTTCTTTGTGTCTTAGTCTGTTCTAGAAGTAAAATTAGATCATTACCTAATGCAGAGGATGTTGAGAACCTTAATTTTTACAGTCTGTAAAACACTTTTTGATCTTCACCTAAAAACAGAAGTTTACTTTTCTTCTGTATTTTCTTTCATGTTAAGTCATTCGCATGTAGGAAATCATATAAATACTGAGTTTGTCTGCTTTGAGAACACCATACTGTTAAAGATCACTTGTTTTGCACGTTCACAACTAATATGACTGAAATTAGGTGTTAATTTCAAAAAGCACATACACGTCTACTCAAGATACTGCTTTACTCTCTACATGTTTTACAATACACACATACTGAAAAATGTAAAAAGCATGTATTGGGTGACAAAGAATTACAGAATATAAGCTTTTAAAGATTATATTTCCCTAGAGGATGTAAGGTTGATAAATACTTACGTTTTTATTTTATTTCTTTGCATAGCATCAAAAGATATATTTACCACATTCATAATTTTTACTAGTAAGAATGATTCCCAGAGGCCTTGACTGGATAGGAAGCGCTGTGCTTGGGTCACAGGGCAAAAGGGGGCCTCAATCCATGTCCTGCATAGCTTAGATTTTAAGATGGCCCAGGTTTATCCTAGAAAATGTTTTTGTGCTGTTGTGAGACATTGTCTGCATCAGAGACACAAGCAATAGATACAGGGAATTGCTGTGATCTTTCTTCAGTCAGAAATTTAGTAATTTACTTCCAGGGTTTCGAGGATCAGTCATCAGAACACTGTTTTGGAGGCCAACATAAACTGAAGTGATGAGCATGGGGCAGTCCATGGGGAGATTGTGAAGCCCACTGAAGCCTTCTAAGAAAAATATATTACCTCTTTATTACCTCTGCCTCTTCTTTAGGCTGAGTCCATGAGCTGATGCCATCCATCACTTACTATCTGAGCAGAAGGGCATGCTGTAGTGTGGGAAAAGGAGTAGGGCAGTGGCAGGTGAAAAAGAAATGGCAGGGTCATACAGTCTTGAAACGGGAACAACATCTAAATAGACTAGGAAAAGGGATGAGTTACAGTAGAGGTCTGAGGATTTGTATGAAGCCCACAGGGTGTGGAAAGGACTGACTATTCATGGACTCTTCCCATACAAGTACAGCTATCAGATAAAGCCAGTTGGAGCCATGCTCAGTACAAGTAAATGCTGTGAAACACTACTTGAAACATTTACAAGGATTCTTTGAAATTACTTTAGAAAACAAATATTTACGTTGAACAATTCTTGTGGAACCAGCTTTATATTTCCATGAAATGTAATTTAGTCTCTCAAAAATATTACTTAGAAACCTTGAGAAAAATAATTACCTTATGCTTGTTTCCACTCTAGTATCTGCTAGAGACTGTTGAGAGATTGAAGTTAAAAAAACATTATGGAAAGCCCAAAGCAAAGCTATACCTCTGAGCAGCAAGCAATGACAGGACTTAATCTTGATTCTAAAAGGACAAACTTTCACAGTTTATGTTTCCTTATTTTGGAGTGATATTGTATGTGTGTGGGTGTAATTCTTTTTGCAGTGTAAACACATATGGCTATTTATATCTCAGCATTGCAGAAGTTAGCCTAACATGCTTACAGCAAGATTTCATTTAGGGCACATTCTCCTGGCTTCCTCTGGCCTGTTGTTGCATAGTGCCAGGAGCACAACACAGCACTAGCATTACCAGCCGCAGGAGCTTACCCTGTTATTACTTGATTTGCCCTTGGTGCTGAGCCAGCCCAAAGGAGCCTGAGCTGCAAGGGTTTTGGATAGGAAAATCAACAAATTCCTCACAGCTACTGGAAGTCAGCATAATTGTGCATCCTTGATGCTGGGCAGGCATAGGTAGGCAGCCAGATCAGCATACAGCTGGATGAGAAGGCTCAAAATCCTTTTTTGCACAGTTCTACTTTGCACTCATATCAAGCACTGCCACACTACACTCTGCCAGGAAAAGAAGCCATGGCAGTGACCACAGAAGGAACTATACAGTGACCAGAAGAAACTATACAGCCCAGTGGCTTCTTAGGGCAAGTCACACCAATCTTTTAGGGGTGTTTTGTGTTTCTAGCCACCACTGCTGGAAGCAGCAATTCAGAGGCAAGCAGAGGACAATAGCAGCACAGTCTGGTGTGGGGATGGCAGGATGGCAGGAACTAGTCAAAACAGAGGCTGGGAGATTGGCAGGGGAATAGCAAAAGGAGTCAGAAGCAGTAGGGCACAGAAGAGGCAAAGGCAGCAGCAGGGAGGTTTAGATACAGCAGTATTAGGAATCACTAGTTAAGCCCATCCACAGGAACCAGCTTCAGTTTATCTTGCTTTTAAAACAAGGCAAGAAGAATTTTTTGCAATTAATATGGAAATATTTACAGGGAAGAACATAGAAATATGATGGTAATAATAACAACAATAATACTTAGATAACATTGCTTCACTATAAAACCAGGTTTAGAGCTTAACTGTCCCTTTTGTTTAATTTTTCCAGGTATCCAAACCAAATTCTGTTGGCTACATTTAGCTTATTTTTTCATGCCAGATCATGAGTAGGCATAGGAAATGATCAGTTATCAGGAGAGTCTTTACAACTTCCATCATAACTTCCTTACTTAAGTCTTTTCTAGATTAAGTGGAGCTTACTTCATAGGTCACATTTCTCAGCTGTTGATCAATTTTATTGCTTCACCTTAGGATTCCCAACATTTAGTCAATATCCACTGCTCAGAAGTGAGCCCAGTATTCCAGCCAAGATGCCACACAGGGGAAAAGAAATTAACTCACTTCCATATCCTTATGAGTATATCCTAGACTGAAATGTCTTGATAAACCAACAAATCTTCAAATCTTTTGCAGTTTACCACTGAAACCTCCCAATCTTTTCTGTCTTTCACATATTCTGGGGCATTTAGTCCCTTTTTCTTAGGTACAATACTTTTCCCCTTTCTCTTACTGTATTTCATTGGTTGATATCTGGCAATTTTCCATAGAGTAAAAATCAATTTTAAATATGATCCTGTCTCCCACAGTTCTTGAAATCCTCCTCATTCTTTCATTATTGCATTCAAAACAGCAATATAAATACTGAATCAGATTGTGTTCAGGGTAAGCCCCACAGCATTCTAACTTGTCCTCACATTTTTACCCCAAAGCACTGATAAGGTTTTCTTTGACAGTAGTTTTTTTAAGCACTGCACTCACTTTATAGCAAATAATCAGTTTTTCCACATTTAGCATGTGACCATTAAGAAATACATCTTACTGTTCTTCTACATTCTGTAGATCAGCAAAGAAGTCAAAAATATAAAGATGGATTTGACGTTATTTGTCCTTGACAAATCCACAATTACTATCTTCATCACTTTATAATCTACTCAATGCCTTCACTTATTTGTTTAAACATTTGCTCTGGTATCCCAGTTAATCTGCTTGATAAGTTACTTTATAATTCTTTTTCTTTAAATACAAGTACTATGTGAAAGCTTCTCGAGGGCTCTGAGACCTCTTGATCCTCCATAAGCATCTGAAGACAATCACTGATAGTTCAGCGGTTGCTTTGGCAACTTTCAACCAAATTTCACCTGACCCTGCTGACTAGAACATTTCTAACTCATCTAAATATTCTTTAACTTGCCCTATCTCTCTTCTAACCTGTGATTCTCTTACCCTGTTAAAATTAATTGCATCAAAGATCTGATTGCAATTAACCTTGAAAGAGTGAATCTTTCAGCCTTTACTGTTTCATCACAGCAGACAAAAGCTTCTTCCATCAAATTAAAAAGATTGTTGTCTATATAGTACCAGCACCTCAGTAAAGCATTTTCATGATGCACTACGAGGTATTTGTCCTCTTGGTAGTTAAAATACAGTTGTGCTCCCCAATGATGCTGCTGGGTTTGCAGGCCTGACCCCTCTGCTGATTAGCACTGACTGTTGTGCCAGGACCACACAATGTCTTCACACTCCTCCACCATGGCATTTGGCCCCAATGCACACTTGAAAGAGCAGAGATACCACACACAGTGTATTATGTAGGAGATTCTAGTGCTGTTCCCCAGATTGGGAACAACGGTTTGATTTTACACTTACAAGCCATTTTAATACATTCAATATAGTATGTTCCCATCTGGGTTATGGAGCACACACACAGGTTTTCTCTGATAAGCTTTTGCTGCTGAAACTAGTCTAGTGAGATACCCAGTGCATGGAAGTCACTGAAATGGTCTCTGTCATGTCTGTGTTTGTGGTTTCTTCCTTTAGGTGTCCATTGTCTCTCATGGAGGTGCTATTTATTGCTTTGTAGCACAGACAAGGAAAGGCAAACATCACAGTTTGCAGGGAAGGAAGAAACCATGCCAGGCAAACATTATTTTCTCTTTCTCTCATGCAAGAAAGAGAAGTAAGATGAAATTCAGCTTGCCTCTCACATAGTGACCATAACTGCCAGCTTGTGAAACGAAGAAAGGAGAGTTATTTTCTGCAGGCAGAGCATTGATTTTTTTCTTTACTGTGTGTGACTCATGAGTCTGTACCACAGTGGGCTGCATGATAGAAGGAGCATCTGGATCCACCATGTGACAAAAAGTCACCCGCTGCAGGTCATGCTCTTCTAGTGGAGGTCATACCCTCCTTCACAACCTCATACAGCCTCTCTTCATAACCTTACATGACAAGCACAGCTGGTCAGCAAGAGAAATATCTGAGTGGCAGTTCCACATAATGGGGATTTTGTGGTGGAAGCTCCTGAGATTTGAGGGGTGGGATTCATCTGATCAGTCAGAAATGTCTCCAATTTATCTTGTCACCTTGGTCTCACCTCAGGGCAAATGAAAGAAATGAGGAGTCAGAACAAGGAACATTCCCATCCCAATTTAGACATCTAAAATAAGACAGATGAATCATATCCTGAATGCACTTATTTCTCCTGACAAACTAAAGAGAGAGTGTGACTAGCTCAGATGCAGATATCTACAGTACTGATGTTTAAAACTGAGGAGACAATTCCCAACCAGCAAACTTGAGCCAAGGGTCCTGGCAAAACCAGAAGGCTAAACTGATCATTATGATGGGCTCAATTCAGCTGCCTCACACAGAGGTACCTAGTGCCCTTTGAGGTACCCTAAGACATCCAAGACATTCAGCAAATTTATCCACTTGTCTCTGTTGAAGGAATGTAAAATTTGACCTTAGCTAAGCAAAACATCTACCAGGTCAGGCTGTCCATTGCAGTGCTGCTCCCAGTACAGTAAACGACACGCTGTCACAGCAGGTGAACCATCCTCTCAGGAGATTGACAACAAAACAGGGATTGAGAGGATGTAAAGAAGCCTGTAAGAATAAGCCAAAAAAACAATACCTAGTTGAAGAAATCTTTTTTTAAAAAGCAGTTCAGGGTAATTAAAGGTAAAATAAGCTTACCAAAAGCTACAAAATAAGGAACAACCCAGTTAATTATGCTCCATGATTGCTTTCATTTAATCCTTTTTACATGAAATATTACTTTCTTATTCTCAGTGCTGGTTTCATACATAATACCTCAGTTAATATTGATTTCTGCTGTGTTTTATTTGATTTCTTTTCATTTTCATTACATACCTAGCAATAAACCTAGTCTGCATAATCATTATCATACTCCTTAAGATCTTTAAAAATTTCACAACAGGTTTAAATATTCCTCTCTGTAATCTTATGACAAATGACTTTTCCCTGTCTGCTCACTATAAAAAATGTATTTCTGTGAAGGCACTTATCTGTAGCCCCAATCCCACATATACATTACTTGTTTAAACAGCAGAGAAGGCCTTTTTTTTTTTCCCCAATATCCCACCTCAGCATAAACAAAGCAAACATAAAAACTGCAGTATACACCCAGCAGAAAAGGTGGGATGCACAGGACTCTATTGCTCAGCTCTGTCTATGCCTGTTCTTGCTCTCAGGAAGCCCAGGATAACAACGAGTGATTTCAAAAATTCTTTCTTCATCCCTGGTTAGTGATTTCAACAGAGATGGGGAAAGGCATAGGGTCAGTGTGGGATTAGGCAAAAATGTGATCAAATATCATTTACACTCGATCACAATGAACCTGATTCAAAGTGACATGCATGGAGAATGTTCTCTTCTGGGATAAAATGTGTTTTAATGGTCCCTTTTCTCTGCAGCCAGCATATCATCAACTGGACATCACAGAGAAGGTGAGTGGTTCTGTGGGCAATCAACTGAGAATGGCTATTTCCTATAGTAACCTTCACTATTAGCTCAAGTCTTCAGTGCCTAAAAAGGAAAATTTCTAATCAAATCTTTTCCTGCAGTTATAATTTTGTATAGTCTGTCTCCAAGATGGCACTTTGGTGTTTAACAACAGATGAGTTCCCACTGCAGCCATCTGAGGAGGTAAATCTTTGTTCATTAACTCCTCACATTTTTACACAAAGTGTTTAAAAACTTCAGATCGCTGGACCTTCCATCACACCTAGTTGAAAGTGGCTAAAAGGTTCAAAAGTCATAAGAAGAAAATATGCCTCGCAATCACATTAGTGTTGTTCTTCAAAAATCAGCTAACACTGCTGACTGAAGGAGCAGCCGACACCTGAGGCAGGCGCTGCTTCATAACAATCTGCAAGTGGCACCAAAACCAGAGATTTGGGCCTATGTAAAACTGGCCAAATGCAAGGCCCACAAAGCACAAGGGCAGGTGTTTTGGTGTCAGCTGATTGTGGGCATGCCACAGTACAGCTCGGGATCGGCAAACTCAGGCCCTGCTTTACCTGAACTTAGAGGTCAATGGCCACTGACTTCTCAGCTGTTCACAACCAGCCCCTTTCAGTTTAATTTCAAATCACAAAGCAGATTTGTCTCATGAATTAGATTTGTGGATTTTCTATTTACTCTAAATCAAAAAATGTCTAGACCTTAAGGAGATTTGCCCTTGTTAACAATTTAAACCATATTTTCCAATAATCCATTTTGAATTGCTAATGATTCAAAACAACTATATAGGCAAATCAATTCCCAAGATACTACAGTATGGAACATATAATAAAGTACATAATTAACTTCAGTTTTGTTTCTGATCAGATGCAAAAGGATGACACTGTGTTGACCAGGACAGTAGGCTCAAAGAGTATTTTTTAAGAGATGTAATCACTAAGTGTTAGACATGTTGTCAACACATCAGCTGTAATGTATTTATACTTTTGCAGTGCCAGGTTAAGGGATCCAGAAAGGGACCTTTCACTTTCAGAAGCTTCTGAATAGTAAGATGTAGCCAAAAAAGCAATATGGAAAAGGAATTCCCCATATCAAGGTCAACTACGAGCTTTTCTGCTAATCCAGTTGGGGATATGTAGAAGAGATAGTGAATTTACATAAATAAGTCCCAAGTTACTAAATTGGTCTTTTTTATCTAGAACAGAAGGGAAGTGATGCTGGGGAAGAAGCAGGGAATTGGATTAAACAAGCTGATATGTATGTGTGCAGAGCAATTTGTAATAAAGGAATCAGTATTTTGCATTTTTATACCTTCTTTTGTTTCACTGTGCTCTACAAACACATTTGACTGAACATACTGCTCAGCTTCCCTCTTGCAGAATGTCCATATCCTTCCATTCATACTAAAGGATAAAGCAGTTGGATTTGTGGATCTTCAGATATGCAACAAATCTTTTTTTCACTAGATGGCACCCTGTCTACTCCTATGGATCAACGTTGAATATGGCAAAAAGCAAAGGTTTCTTTTTCATAGAAGAATATAAAATTATAGAGGACTTATTCTTTACGTGGAATGCTTTTATTTCTTCTCTTGTGTTCTACATCATACCACTTGTGTACCTGCAAGGGTAAAGTTTCACATCATATATCTGCTTTCTTTTACGTTCAATATTTGTCTCCCAACTGATTATAGCCCAGAAGCTTTCATGGGAGGTGTACTCATTCCAGTGGCTCAGGCTTTGAATAACAGTGCTCGGAATAAATTATAAACATCAAAATACCGCTCTGTCCTTCGTTCTGAATTAAGCATAGATCTAGAACTGATGATGATACTGTGTCAGATTCTCAGCAGGTATAAATCAATTTGGCTTCACTGGAGTTGATTGATGCCAGGTGAAGATCCGCACCTGCAATTTAGATGCTGGCCTGCAGAGCACAGCTTGATTTGTTTTCTTTTTCTTCACTCCGAGGCATGATAATTGAGCTCATTTGGGCACACTTCTCACTTCTTAGTCAAAACTCCCACCTGAGACTTGGACTTAAACTCAGTGCACGTCTCTTTGTAATAATTCAAAATAATCTATTCATAAAGAAAAAAAGAAAGCTGACTAAAGACTTTGGAGCTGGGAAATCAGTTGTTCTATGTAAAATCAGTGATTGCACTCAATAACATGACAACTGATGCAAGCAGAAGCAAACTGCCACTCAGCACCTTCATTTTGCCTCTTACTGCCACTAGATGATAGTATGGTAACACACGTTATCATTCTGCTGCACACCAGACCTTCTGTTGCTGAATTCTTGGCAGTATTCACACTTTTATATGTAAAGAATATCCAGAAGCTCATCAATACTACATAGCTAGCCTTTGAATAGCAGCGCTTAATTATATCCCCCGTGACTTCATGCATTAATATACCCAGAGTGCATTGGATGCTATTATATGGCCACAGACCCAAACTGGGCTTTATTTAGACGCAGACATCATGCTAAATTGGTCACCTCCTATTTTTGTAGCTACCCATCCAGAGCTATAGTGAGACATTTTGATGGAAAGGGCAAGATAATTACATTTCCCTAGCAGGAAGCAGGAGAATGGCTGGAGGTAACATTTACATTCTGCCTCATGGGCATCCCACTCACTGCCAGTTCTGCACATCCACTCACTGCTTCTCCCACGTTTTCCATTTCATGCTTTCCCTCTTGAGAGGACTTCCCTTCTCATCCAATTGAAAAGCTCCTGGCTAAGAGGAGGCTCACATTCAGAAAAACACCTTGAGCACACAGCAGCTGTCCCCTCCACAAACTCTTTCTTTCTCAATTCACACAGTTTGTACTCTCTTAACATGACAAAATTAAAACCAAACCATGCTTTCTCACAGCTACTCTGTTTTGGCAAATAGCCAAAACCCTCCACTGTATATTTTTTTCCCTAAGTAAATCTTAAGACTTGTTTCTTTTTACTCACAACAACAAGGTCAGTTCTTCTCTTGTTAGGTTGGGCTGTGCCTCCCTGACCAGGAACATGCACACCAGGGAATAGATGAGTGGTCAGCTCCAGTCTTGAACAATACCTCTCCCATCACAGCCAGTTTCTTGGAGCATTTCCAGCTTCCTGCAGTGGACAAAACCCCCAACTCTTGTTCCCTAACCTGTGGCAGACTTTGAGTGACATGGACCTGTTGACACCACAGAGCAAGCTAGAAATAGAAAACCACAATGTCCAGTGAAAAGAGAGTGACCCTTGGGACAAACACAATTTTACACAGAGATAAGTGAGAAGAATGCTTGGAAATTAAGGAGAAGCAGTTCAGAAAGTGCAACAGGGAAAGTCACACATTATTGCATTGTCGTCTAATTCTCTGCTCTAGGATTTGATTCAGCCATGAGCATCACAAGTCACTGAGTTTCCCATGAAAACTAGGTCTCGATATAGACCTAGAGAAAACCCTGAATTTCTGCTTTACTGTAAATTTGGTTACTTTGACAATTTTGTTTTAACTCAGGACAAAAGTGTATTTGTAAGACTTTCAGGTTTTAAAAGGCTTGTATTTATCTTATTTAATGATTGTTTTGGACAGTGCATAAACTGCTAGTTATATGGCATAATACTTAAATAAACCATTTTCATAATCAGTAAGAACATCTTCTATGTAATGTTGGTTGAACAATCTACTGCTTTGTATTCAAAGCATTTACAGTGTCATAGCACACCCAGAAGGAGAAACCAACTGCAACGTCAAACTTTTGCAGTATGGCAAACAGAACTCAAAAAGATTACTTGTTCCCATTGGAATTCAAGACAAAGAATAAAGTAAAATATTTCAAGCATTACCCTGAACACTGTTACTGACATGATGTAAAACATATTAACAATAATGTAAAAATCAAACTGCTTTATGGGTCACAATAAAGCTTTGGAATTCAGAAATTAAATTCTGAAAAATTCCAAGACTAAATATCTTTAAAAATGTCTACATCAAAACTCTCCATCTATTGTGAACCTTAATAGTATTTTACAATTAAAATTATTTTATTTACATCTTACTTCACTTTTCATCAAAAACTATAGCAAAAAAGTCCAACCAGCTGCTATTTTGTAATGCATATTTGAACTGGCATTTCCTGAGCTTATGAAAAATGAAGCACTCCATTTTACTTACATGAATAAGAATGCTCTATATTCCATGTATGAATATTAATTTTTTACAGTTCTTCTCTGTGATAGAAGACTGCATAAAACTCACAGTCAGGGAGAAGTTCTGCTGCTAACAAACCTGTAATAAGCCCATATCTCCAGGGATAATCATTTCAGCTGTCAGAGCACAGCAAGGAGCAACTGGCTCATGAGGGATGGTGAGCCAGGAGCTGAGAAGGATAACAAGGCAAGTGGGAGCAGCATCTTCCATCAAGGAGTCAGGATGTGAAGTGGCAAATCTGGATGGTGATCAGGATCAGACATGATCCACTGCTCCCCCAAGATGTCCACAGTGAGGCAGAGCTCTTGCTGGCAATGGAGCTTCCCTTGGACTCAGCCAGTTAAATGCTTCGTCTTTACCAAGCCATCTCCTAGAAGGGGGTTGTACATCTGGCCCCCACATCAGTAATAGAACAACACAGCCTTAGCATTTAAAGGTATGTTGTATAGTGGAATCAAATACAGATTTTATGTGAAAACGTCATTCAAGAACATGAACAGGATTATAATTATATTGTATTATATTATATTAGCCTTCTTAAAATGCCCCAGAATGACCTTTATGTAGGAATAAAATAAGTAAGGGCTATGGGGACGTATTTATGAGGAAAACTCATCCAATCAAAAATAGAGTAGACAGAAGTTTGAGAGACACTTGTGCCTGCTTGTCAGACAGATATGTTCCAAAGGCTTCTGCAGAGCCACACACAATGAATAATGATATTACAATGCAGGTTTTAATAAATGTGGAAAATACCCCAAATAGAAATAACTTATCAGCCTTCAACTAGAGGCAGAAATCAATGTTGCATGTAACGCTCAGCTAGATGAAGCCTGCTGACATGTTTGGTAAGGTTTCCATTAGCCTCAGAGGAATGTGGAACTATTGTTTACCAAAAAGAAAAAAAAAATTAATTTGTTACCTTTTTTGGAGGTATTTTCATTGTGCATTAAAACTTGCACTGTAATGCCCACCTATGGCGGTCAGCAACTAGACAGTGAAAGAAATGATGAAGAGCTCATTCATTTCCAATCCCTTCATCATTTCTTGCACAGTTCCTCAAAGGGGTAAATAAAAGATGTGCAGTCATTGCTCCTTGCAGGACAGCCAGAGACCCTACACACTGGCCTTGTTCCTCTTGCCCAAATGGTGAAATAAGGGCTGTAGCAGCCACTGTACAGGAATGTGACAATGAAACTAGATTGTATCCAATACATCAAAGACTGCAAAAATATATCCTGAAGAACATGAAAACTAGTGGAAATAAAGTTTTTTTTCATTGCCTTTATTTTTCATCTGAAATTTTAGTAGGAATTGAGACTGTTTAAATGGTCTACACATCAAGGCAATCTTTAAAATGCGGTGTGGCTTCCAGCTAAAATAGGAGCATTTGGCATCTCAAAAAGCTTCCCACCTCTCTAAAAGGCCTCTTTTCATCTTTCTGAGGAAACTGAACAATACAACAGAGACTTTCAAAACCTAGGTGAAAAATAAACAGCAATTTTAGCACACATAATGAGGAAGCTCCAGATATCTGTATTTCAGCTTTGGACTGTGAATATAGCTACAGCGATTTGACAAAAGTATGTTGGAGATTTAAATGGTTTGTGAGGATTTCTATAGCAGGCAGGGAACAATCATGATATTCAAAAGGCACTATTCTAAACAAATTGCTCTACTGGAATTGTTAACTCTCTGAAAATTCTGTAAAGAGCCTTTGAATATTAGTGTAGAATCAGATTCATATTTAATATATTTCAATATGCAGTTGGAAGAATGACTAACATATAGGTATCATACCTATCTTTATTTTAAAAAAGTAAAGCAATGAAAGTGCCCATTCATTTTGGGTGATTGCTCTGGAGCTGGGCTGATATTCAGATACTTTAGGATAACATAGTACAGCTAGTGAACTTCAAAATTAGTAACAAACATATATATATAATGGATTCAAATTCACAGAGTAAATATAGCAAGCAAAATGGTTTGTTCTCTTAGATACATAAATCAAATGCCAGACTGTGGACATGAACAGAATTGTATGGTCATTGATTGTTTATATACCCCAGCACTGCAGAGTTGATGCAAGTTGGTTTTGCCTTGTTGTAGGGAAATCTCTGGGACTATATGCCATATCCACTGCAGATATCTTGTAGACCAATCTCCCATAATGATCAGATACATATTTGGATTAGTATGTTAAGCAAAGGATCATTTATCCTTAAAAATCATCTTAAAACACTGTGCAAAGTATTCCTGAAGAAATGCAGTCTGAGATTTTGCAGATTTTTCTGTGCCTAACAGTGAGATAAGATGGCATGTAACTGGCCCCTAGAAGGATCCAAAGTAATTCATCACTTCCTTTGTGAAATTATGCTGTTGGGTTTTCTGAAATACACATCACATTTTCCATCATACGCAATTGTAAATTTGTTACATAAATTATTTGTGCAAAGCTACTTATTACTTCTATATACATAATAAGGAAAAATCCAGAAACTTTTCTGCTTTTCAGGGTATCATCCTTACAATCTGTGTAAACATGTAAGCTGTTTTCCTACTGAAAGGAAATGCTAGCTAAAATGCTTTTATGAGCTTCATTGTCTATTTATGAAGTCTGCCTTAAATTGTGGAGGGCTGGTATTTTGCTTGTTTTGTAACAAGATGCACCGCGATCATCTTCATGTGAAACATGCTTACTTTAAGAAATTATATGGGGTCTGAAATACTTCATGCACTGAATCATTCTCAACTAAGAAATGCGGAAAATCAAAATCTTTTTCTTTAGCCAACTCCAAAACACCATCTGGACGGGAACCCTCTTTAAGTACTAAATTATAAGAACTTTCACGTCAAAGAATCTTGGAATCATAGAATGGTTTGGGTTGGAAGGGGCCTTAGAGATTATCTAGTTCTAACGTTCTGCCGTGGGCAGGGACACCTTTCACTAAATTTTGTCCTCCCTCCACACTAAAACTCAATTTGCTCAAGTGCTTTCTTGTTGTACATCTGTGAACAATTTATAAAGAAACATTACAAAATTGGTAGGACTCTCTATCTGTTGTTTGCTTTGGCTGTTTAAAAAAAAAAAAGTTGTAACATCCACAAAACCTACAGTAATATTTGTACTTATTAACTGGAGTATACAAAATATTTGTCTTGTTGCTGAAATATCCCTGTAGCACTACAAGCAATTAACATTTATAACTAGAAATTTTGCTAAGATAAAAGAATATCAGGAATCTATTTCTAATCATTCTAACAACTAGAGGCCAAATTCTGTTTTCCCTTACGGTCATGTAATCTCATTTGTTAACTGTTGTAAGAGCAAAATTTAGCCCCAAACCACATTTTTATCTAAATATATATATTTTCCTACAGAAAAAAAATTTAAAAAACAAGCTATGTCTTAATACTGCTCTTCCCTTCTGAAGGGTAAATACTGATATTTGAAATACCTAAATTGTATTTACAGCTATACAACATTGGTGCCACATACTTGCAAAACGCCACTTGTACTCTATAAACATGAAGTAACTTGTAAAATTGGCTTAAAAACTTTTCTTAAAATAAAGAAAGAGCAGAGAAGCTTAGACATTTTCTTTGTCAAATTCACACACAAAATACATGGTAATATGACACGCAACATCATTCCACCCTCCAGAGGCCACCATCTCCACACAGTCCTCCTCATCGTAAGCATTGTTGGGCTCCCCGCTGCGCCATTTGTTGAAGGTCTGCATGGGCGACCGATCAGAATAGACAAAATTTCCCTCTTTCTCTAGGTCGTTAATCCCAATGAAGACTCTGGTGAGCCCAGCTTGGTTGATGTACGAGGCAATCAGACTGTTGGCAGTCTCATCCTTGGGCATGCTCAGCGTCCCTCCTCTTCCGTGGCAATAGAGCTGGGCTTCCTTGTATCTCTTCTCTTCCTTCACCAGCAGATATATCTTATTATCTGTCTCACGCACACCAGCAACAGCTGCGGGGGAGGGCAGTGCTGAAAAGTGAGCACTCGCATTTCTATAAACCAAGTCACTGTACACCCCAAAATAGCTTCACAAATCAGGTGTGGAACGGTGACGCTCTCTACGAGCAATTACACCGGTAAAATGAGGCAACAAGAAAGGAAAACAGTTATATAAAATTAACCTACCATTTTTTATGAATTTTAGTTCTGTGGTCAGCTGGGCTACTTGGATATCCATTTCACCAATAGCCTTCCTTAGCTGGCTGCACTCACAGGGGATGCCTGTGAAATGATACAGATACATCCAAATCAAAAAGCTACCTAATTTTAATAATTATCTCAACAAGTCTGAAAAGACTCAGCCTGGCAGCCCCGGAGAGGACTGTTGTCTTGCAAATAACAGACAGAAAATTAGAGCCTTTACTACCCGGCACCATTTTATGGTTCTCAGAGGATCTGGGCCTGTGCAGAACAGCACAGCTCATTTCCCATGAAGTTTCAGCCCTGCATGATTAGTGCTAATCTAAACATAGATAGATATTCTCTGCAAAAAACTACAATATTTTTAAACTAAAAACATTTGTCAAAATTTCCCATTTTCAGTAAAATTATTCTCTTCAGCTTTTACAAAGAGCACTTCTTTCACAGCAAGAACTTGCACACACATTGTTTGCCGGTTCCTCAAAAGGAACAAAAGTTTCAACCCTGTGATGTACATAATTACCCGAAAAATGCAGTTCTGCACTTTTGAAAGTACAGAATTTACAGTACTTCTTACAATAGAATAAGACCATAGAAAGCTATCCATTAACCCAGTCTGAATGTGAATACTAAATGGCTAATTGTTACATTTATGAATACAAATGTCAATTTACAGTTTGTAGTTCTGTATGTAAATATTAAAATCTACATTTGACTACCCAAATACTCATCTTAGGTATCTAAGTCAGTCTAAGCACAGGGTACTTGCCCTGAAAATCTGTGTACAATGACTAGGAGTATGGTGCTCTGGCTCAAGAATTAGAATGACAAGTTACGTTCTCTTGCAAAGTGTACACTTCTTATAACGGGCTTTCACCAGTTTCTCTGAAAGATCTATATACCTCATCAATACATATAAGTATCTAAAGGGGGGATGCCAAAAGGATGGAGCCAGGCTCTTCTCGGTGATGCCAAACAATAGGACAAGAGCCAATGGGCAGAAAAAGATTCACAGGAAGTTCAACCTGAATATGAGGAAGAACTTCTTTACTGTGCAGCTGACTGTGCTCTGAAACAGATTGGCCAGAGGGGTTGTGGAATCTCCCTCACTGGAGATATCCAAGAACCATCTGGACATAATTCTGTGCAATGTGCTCTGGGATGACCCTGCCTGAGCAGGGAGGTTGGATCAGATGACCCCCTGTGGTCCCTTCCAACCTGATCCTGTGATCTGTATTCTTGATAATCTCCTGCTCCTGTAATCCATGCAGGAGCAGGAGCTTCCAACCTGCTCCTTTGTGTTGGATGGAAGATAGAGTGGGATATGCAGAGACATCTCTTTGCACTGGTGATAAATGATATGGACAGTTTGCACTTCAGTTCACACTAGACTTCTGGAGAGATTACACCTCTGAGAAGCTCTGAGATAGTTTTAAGACATACTCTACAAGTCTAGCAACTAGTGCGACTTCAATGATTTTAATTTGAAAAGATCACAGTGAAATGTCACATTACCTATGCAAAAATTATTTCCCCCAGTATGTAAGCAGACGTATTTTTGGTGATGATGCATGCATGTTGTAATCTTTCACATACACAAAGTGCGATATAAATTACCTGGATCACCATTAGGACCTGGTGGTCCTATGTCACCATTATCTCCTTTTTCACCTATAGACATGAAAAACAAGATAAATTTAAGGCAGCTTTTTTTGTCAATAGTTCATTAAGCACTTGCTTATTTTTTCTCTAGGAATATTCAAATGTGGAAAGTAGAAGTACGCTCTAGCAAAAATAAATACTTTTCTGTTCTATTCATTACACAATGAAGGCCAGCCAAAGCTATGAAAATTGAATGCAAAAAATACACATCAATATCAACTTTTTGAGATTCATGAACTTCACAGAACTAGTAAATTCAGATGCTGTATGAAGGGGAAAGGGTTGGATATGCTTAAATTTAGAATCATAACCTAAATGCTTACATAAACATTGGTCAAAATTACTTAACCAAAGTCACATAGGAAGCCTACAGAGTAGGCAGCCTTAGAAAGCAAATATTTTAGCTCTTAAAAATCTGCCAAAGTACAGCGCATCTTCCCATCTACTTCTCTTAATTGTCCACTCTGGTGTGACAGTGCACAGAGTTTTTTATTTAGCCTCAAACCCAGATACTCATGCTGCTTTAAGGGTAAATACACTGCTAACAGAGAAAAAGGCAACTGGCTGATAGATTTCAGTAACCTGGCTGTACACAGTGTGAGAAAATCTCCATTATGGTAAGTCTGAAACTTGTCAATCATTTTTTAAGTCCCTAAACTTTTCTCAAACATAAATGATCACATTTTCATCTGAAACACAAATGGGGAACAATTGAATTAAGCATACCTTTTGAACCAATAGGACCAATTTTCCCATGCCGTCCTATGCTGCCTTTCTGTCCTTTGTCCCCCATTTCTCCTATACAACAGAAAGATGAAAGACACAAGGCAGCAATGTAGTCTGAGTCATTCACATTCCAGTATGCTGGCCATATCCATTTTTACAATGAGCAAAAACATGTTATATCCCCAATATTTATTAAACTTCACATGTCCAGCTCACTCCTTGTGAAGAACTTACATATGACAACCAAGACAGTCACTAAAACTTTGCCAAGCAATTGACATTACCAAGGCATTAAGGTGTAGTTGAAAACGGACGTTGGCTGAAAGCCACTGGAAAAGCTTTTGCAAACTTCTTTCAGCTGATGATAACAGAATTATGTTGAAAATGAGTGTTGGGGGATTGCATTCAAACATGAATCAGTGGAGTAAAACTATCTTGGTGTTGAGAAGACCTGAAGGATCCAAGCACAACCGAGATTTCATCTAAGACTAAGTAGCTCCACTGTAACTGAGGGCTGACTTTGGGCTCAATGGCTTGTTTATACAATATAAATATTATCATATGAGATATATTTTGCACTGTACCACACTATTAATGGAGAGTGGGAATGGGTGGACTAGAGGGATGAATGACTGCGTTAGGAAATATTTTTGCGCTTTTTTCCATTATTGTTGAAACGATAGTTTCTTTGCTCAAAGCAGCATCTATTATGCACCGCTTGTCTACACAGGAGCAAGGAAACAATAAGACAAATTAGGAGGAAAATCTACCATAGGGATCTAGCAATAAAACTTGTGCAAATTGTCATAGCTCAGCCTCAGTTGTTGATCTATGACAACCTAAGACCTGTTGCCCTCTGTTGTTACTGCAGTTGGACAGATACATATATATTTCAAAGCTAGTAAATTTTCTGACCCATTTAATAATTACTTTTAACTAAAAAGCATAATAAATAATAAGTTTCAGAATATAAACTGATCACCACTGGGCTAAGAGATGTACTCCGCATTACTCCATGAGGTCTCAAGCAACTGTCACTTGACGGCATGAGACAGGAAGAAAGAATTTCCCCTGAACTGAGAGAAGCCAACTGTGTATGGTTTGTTGGTCTAATTAATACTACCAAAATGTACAATCAATGATTTTCCTTTGTTTTCAGTAAGTGTCAAATTCAGACAGTACTGAACACAGGCTTTCACCAGAAACAAAAATATTTTTCTGTTTTTCCTACTGGAAGAATGGAAGTAACCCTCTGAGCCAACTGAAGATCTGCTTTCTGCAATACAGCTTTATTTTCAGAACAGTTTCATGGCTTAACTTAAAGATGCAATCCTTTAGGCTGTGCAGGTTGTAAATGTACTGATGTGACCACTGCATATTTATCCAATATAGATAGTATATTGAGAGAGTTTTTCTTTTAAAATCCTAAAAGTACCAGCTTGCAATGAGTTTGTCAAGTTGTTCTGAAAGTGACCTTTCTTGCTTTGCATAGTTATGAATTGGGATTACCATAACAGATTATCAGATGTTTGAATGCTGTTTGTTTTCAGGCTGAAATTAAATAAACACAGAGATCTAATGCATAAATAAAATACAATACATTAAAGTACTTCCTTTTCTTTCTCATCAATACTGCCCAGAAAATGAGCTGCTTCTCAATCATAGCCAGTAAAAGGTACATGTTCTACTCAGAAGGGTGTTATCTCAAGCAATGAAGACATACATTAAACCTCCTGTGCTCATTAAAAGAACTGTTTGGATTTGGTTTTATCTCACAGTGACTAACCCCTGCTTGCACTCTAGGGGCTTGCTTATTCTGCTTCTGCAGAATAAATCACAAGGTTTCAAGAGAGACCCATCTACCTTGAGGGTTTCAAAAGTTCTGTTACCTTTTGTAAAGCCCTTTTTAGTGGCCCTATGCAGAGTAAAGAGTCTTAATGAAATCATGAAGTGAGAGCTGGAAAGAAATGAGGACAACAAAAGAAATTAAGTCTCCATAGACTAAAAGTGGGAAATTGAACACAAAGTTTGAATGGCGAATATGAAGCAAGACTCTCAGTTTAAATTCATTCCTCTTTATCCTTTCATTACATGCCCTTCTAAAAAGTCCCTTTCCAGCTCTCCTGTAGACCCCCTGAAGGTGTACTGGAGGTGCTAAAAGTTCTTCCCAAAGCCTTCTCTTCTCCAGGCTGAAA
Source organism: Sclerurus mexicanus (assembly GCA_013396755.1). Taxonomy (NCBI): domain Eukaryota; kingdom Metazoa; phylum Chordata; class Aves; order Passeriformes; family Furnariidae; genus Sclerurus; species Sclerurus mexicanus. The sequence goes on along the minus strand of VWZF01004717.1, from coordinate 184,659 downwards.
AAGCCCAACTCTTTTAGATTGTCTTCATGGCAGAGAAGTTCTTTAAGTGCAGGACCTTGCACTTAGCCTTCTTGAACTTCATGAGATTCACGCAGGCCCACCTCTCAAGCTTGTCAAGGTCCCTCTGGATGGCATCCCTTCCCTCCAGCATGTCGACTGCACCACTCAGCTTGGTGTCACTGGCAAACTTGCTGAAGGTGCACTCGATCCCACTGTCCATGTCATTGACAAAGATGTTAAACAGATATTCTTATATGAACAAATCGTGCATAATCCCAGGTAGCATTTCATGTACTTGGGGCAAACTAACAACATTCACTCAGCATTAGCCACCTGAAAGTTAGGTTTTTCAGTCTAAACAATTTATCTAAGCTCCCATGGTATGCAGTGGAGAAACAAACATCTCTCAGCAGTGATTTATCCCACTGATGGTAGACAGGTATCTTATAAGTGAAAACTTAAACAACAAAGTGAAACTTGAGCTATGCATAAAAAACAGGAGATAAAAAGCAGAGTAAACTATTATCAGTCCATACTGACTAGAAATCAGAGTAGCTAGGAAACTCGCAAAGGAAACTAAAGATAGTGAGAAATAATCCAATCTAAGACAGCTAGAAGTTAAACAGATTTTAAAGTACACTGAAAATAAAAGAAATGGTAATAGTACGGTACATTCCTGACTGGGGGAGTTTATATTCAGATGTACATAAAGACAAATAACTGCCCTCATGAAACACTTATCCTGCCAGAATTACGTTAACAGCATAATACCAAGCTTGTTCAGACCAGTGGTCCCTCTAGCCTAAGACTTTCCTTCCTGTGGTGGCAGCAGAAGATGCAATACAGGGAGATCCACTATCTGAAGTCTATTGCAGGGGAAGTTGCTGGCTCAGCCCCCAGAAGTTTCAGATAGTGCCTCCTAATTCAGGCATGATGGGATCTGGTGACTGTAACCTCAATCATAACCTCCTCAGGCTACTCTGTACAGATGCAAGAGTCTCAACATGTCCAGTTTCTCCTTATGAGGCAGCTGCTCTTTTTCACATTTCTGGTGCCCCTCTCTTACCTCTCATGACCTTCGTAAGAGACAGAGGCCAGATCCACACTCACTACTAGAGACAGTGTGTGTCAGGCTTTTACACAGAGCAAAATCAGCTGTGAAAAGGAGCTCCCGGTTTTGTCCTTGGTGTCTTTTCTGATAACGGGCAGTGTTCTGTTGGCTTTGGGACTACGGCTAATGACTTCAGAGCAGTTCTTGAGCTTTAAGTGACAGTTTCAGGTTTTGGCACCATGTAAGTATGGATTAAATTATGCATCCCTAATACCCCTAGGCAATATATTTATTTACACTGAAGCCCATCTGTCATCATTTTGTCCACTCAGTTTAGCACGGATTTTCTCAAAATCCTATTGAGTTCAGGTGGAACTGAAAGACAGTTTTGAACCAGATACCCACTTTGTGAATTCACAACTGTCAATGTCAGGACTTTCATACAGAATACTGCCTGCAGCACTCCTTAGCGAGCAATAAATTCATGTAAAAGTTGACTCAGAAATGCAAAGGATTGATTGATTACATATTAATGAGCAATCAGTAATAATAAAATATAAATTATGATATTATTGCCTCTTTTTAGAATTTGATTATACAAATGATTGAGCACTCTGGCTCCAATCCAGTTAAATTAGTGAGTCTTGTCTCCTACTTAAGAGGCTGTGCCTATACTAGTAAACTAAATGCCTGGGATTGTTCCCTGGCAGTAGGAAACAGGTGGCTGAGAATGGTGCACTCCATGATACTAAATTGTCTTACTCTTCAAGCCAGGATAATCACTTGCAAGCTGCTCAATGTGATAGCTCCCAAAATATGCCCAAGAATTACCTGGAAAAGTGCTAGCTGGCAAAAAACCAAAACAGAGTGCTAACATTGCAAAGGTAGAGACAGTTGAGTTCCAAGCCCAAGAACAGTATGTGACTCTACTTAACATACCATTATAAATGAGTATAAATGAAGTCCAATGCATAAAGGCTGAAATTAAAATACTAAAATAATATATTTTTCAAATGGTTACGGTTCTAAGAAAATTAAAATGTCTTGAAGAACATATTTTTAACATGTCGTTCCTTTGATAATGCATTCCAGCAGTAAACTCACCTTCCCCTCCTTATTTTGATTGTCATAGAGTACACTGGGAATATTCAAAGGACTGTACTGTTACTGAACTATCTGTGTGGAATTTGTATACATGGAAGTTATGGCCTCACACACTGCATCATGACTCAGTTAAATAACTAAGTTCATTAGGTATAGCCACCAGTGCAAGTGGTGAAAGTTACTTTTATGAACTTCACACCCCAACACCTACACGGCAGTACACACTGCTTTCATCTGACACAGCCATTGTACTCGATCCAGTGCTCTATGCTTTACATAAAGCCAACACAGTTTTATATTCTGCTGACATGCTATGCATCATAATTGACCTATACAATTAACTAAAAGCAATGAGGAAAGTAAGTGGAATTTAACCTTAATCAGTACCCAAAGACATCAGTATGTCTGATGTCACCCTGAAGCATCAGGACAGTCAGAACGAGATTTATTTCAGGTAAGCACCAGAAACTTTTAATGTTTATTAGTTTCTTAGTTACTAAAATCTGAAAATATCATGAGGAAAGAGTATGATAAAAACATTTGCAGCACTTTCTAATCTTGAACTTTTCATTTCAGGTCAAATATACCATAAGAAAGCCATTACTTTTTAAGTTAATTAATGTTATTATATGCCTATGGAGTTCAAAGAAACTAAGCATATTTTCTTACATGAACTTGCTAGAAAAATGAAACAAAGAAAGGTGAAAGAAAAAACATTAGTGTGATTCTGATAATGTACAGCATTCATGAAAAGACTAGTTAATTAGAATTTATTTTAAACAAGAGCCTGTTTGTAGAAATTTCTGGATGTACAAAGGAAAGCATAAAAAAACATGTTGCTACCAGTGCAGTAAGAAATTTTGCCTATGTTTAACTGAAAGCCCTGCCTGGAAAAATACTAATATAGTATGCATTAATATTCAGTTTTCTTTCATCTGTTTTCTGTTTCTAGTGTGTTTTCTTGCAGTGAATTTCCACTTCAAGGTTTCTTCTTTCAGTCTCACTAAGATTTTTGATTTTTGGAGGTAGGGAAAACTGGAAAATTGTCATTATTATTAGAGTTAATCAAGCAGTCCTTATGCGAATCATTTTTCAAACAAATGCAATTTTGCAGTATAAAATAATTAAATGAAATGCTACATCATGGATTAGCCTGACTGAAAGAGTACTTCCACTTCTCAGATGGTCCAGAGCATTTTGAAGTGATTTGACAAAATACTAAGCTAGAGAAACATGCAAGACAGCACAATGAGAGAGGTTTTCAAGAGGTTGTTAAGACAACCGCATGCCAAAGGAGGGTGAGAAGGCACAGGTACTCAGTGTTTTCTTTGTCTCTACTGGCAAGGTCTGCTCTCTGGCCTCCCAGTTCTGCATGTCTGGTAGCAAAGATCTAGGGAGGACATGCCACTCATGGCATTGGACAATTGAGTGAGGAACTTCACCTGGATGTACACAGGTCCATGACACTGCCCAGAAGCATTCAAGGGTGATGAGAGGGCTATTTGGCACTGCTGCAATGTTGTCAAAGTCTGATCAGCAGCTAAAAATGAGTGCCATTCCTCAGGAACAAGTCCTTCACCAGTGACAGGGAGGAAGAAGTGGAAGGAGCTCCATGTTGGCAGAAATGGTAGATGTGCTGGAGGGCACTGCTGCCAGTCAGAAAGAGCTCAGCACACTGCAGTAATGTGTTGACAGGAATATCATGGGTTCAGCTAAGTTCATCACCTGTTATGCATTGATGAAGTCTGGCCAATGGCTGGCTAAAAAACTCCTTTGCATGGAAGGACCCAGAGATTTTTGGGCCCTCACACATGAGAAGAGGGGTAGAGCTGAGAAAGATAGTTTTATTTAGCTTGGAGCACAGAAAGGTAAGGGGGGCTTAATTGCAGTCTTCCACCATTTTCAAGCAGTTTCTAGAGAAGATGTAGGGATTTCTTCTCAGAAATACACAGAGAAAGGATAAGATGCAACAATTACAAGCTAGAACAAGAAAAATTTCAGTAGGCTCCAAGGAAAAGGTTTTTCATGATGAAACCAGTGAACAGACCAATTAAAAAGGATGTGGAATCTCCATCCTTGGAGATTTTCAAAAATCTACTGGACAAAACCCTGAGCAACCTGCTCTAATATTGAAGTCTGCCCTGTTTAAAGTGGGAGATTGGACTAGATGAGCTCTCTGCAACCTTTTAACCTAAGTTATCAACATACTTTAATTTCACTTCATGCTGCATTACCTTTCAAGACTTGAAATTTCAGTTTCCAATCTTCTTTCTAGGAGTTGTCCTTGAAAGTACACATTTATAGGGTAAATACACTGACTGATCACACACATACCCCTCATGGGAGTTATAAATTTTTCAATGCAGTGGAGGGGGAAGAACTCTAGCTACGGATTTTGCTTCCAGGGAAAACTACAGGTATCAGACTCCCATAAATGCCTAAAAGAACAACAAAACAGATCATGAACCATCTTAAGGAAGATTATCACTTTGATTGCCTTGAAAAGAAGATTGTAAACTCAGATCAGTAAAAACTAACTCATGCCATCATTCTGATGACAGGAATGTCAAATCCTTAGTTTTGAAATTGAAATAAAAGGTTTTGACAACTCCTATTGTGAACCTTTCAGAACACACACCTCCTGCAAAAATTATGATGGTCAAATTTCCTTCTTACTTCAAGAAGGAAAAAAACAAGAAAAGATAGAATTTCCTGCAAGACAGAAATGCCACCTTTCTCTCAGGTGTACAACTGAACACTGTTGAGCACCATTCCTCTCAATAGCTCCAGGTATTTTTTAACTACAGTGCAAATAGTTTTATCACCATTTTTCCATATATATTACAGAACTGCAATCCAAAAAATGTGGAAACACTCATGGCCATCTCTGCCTATTATGGCTTACTGCCTTCCCTCAATGGTTTTACTTATGTTGTAAGCATTCACATTCACAAAAAAAAAAAAAAAAAAGAGAGAAAAAAAAAGGAAACAAGAAAACTGAGCCTTTTGATTTTTTCCCTCTGACCTAATAAGAAATTTTCATTTGCAGAAGGTGTATTATGAAGAAGACATTATGATGCCTTTCTTCAAAGAGACCTTTCTAAAAAAATCAAGATTTTTTTTTTCAATAAATTAATCCATTTAACCAGAAAGTAATACTTAATCTAGAAATAAGTGCCTACAGTTGTACTAGGTTTGGCTACAATAGAGTTAATTTTCATCATTGTAGCTGGTATGGTACTATATTTTGGATTTGTGACCAAAACAACATAGATAACATAGAAACATATTCATTACTGCTGAGCAGCACTTGCACAAAGCCCTTTTCTGTTTCTCATTCCACCACACCAGCAAGCAGGCTGGGGATGCAAAAGAACCTGGGAGAGGATACAGCCAGGAGAGCAGACCACAAATGACCCAAGGGAAATTCACTTCCATATGGCATTGTGCTCAGTATATAAAGCTGGGGGAAGAAGAAGGGAGGGAGTATTGTTCAGAGTGATGGCATTTATCTTCCCAAGTCACTGTTATGCATGATGGAGCCCCACTTTCCTGGGGAAGGCTGAACACCTACCTGTCCATGGGAAGTGGTCAATGAATTCCTTGTTATGCTTTGCTTGTGAGTTGCTCAACCCCGAGTTTTCTAACTTTTACCCTTCCAACTCTCTCTTCTATCCAAACTAGGGGTGAGTGAGTGGCTACATGGGGCTGAGCTGCCAGCTGGGGTTAAACCACGACAATAGTAAACAAAACTGGCCAAGGATCATTTAGTCACCCAGCAAAGGGGGTGAGGATTCCCATCAACATCGCCTCACAAGAAAAGGTAGCATTTTGTCAGGAATGAGCTTCAAAACATCTTCTTTATCAAAATTACCTTTTTCTCCTGGAGGTCCAACTCTTCCTGGACGACCTGGAGCACCTTTCTCCCCCTTTTCTCCAGCCTCCCCTGTTGATAAAAAAAGAAACAAAAAGAAGAATCATACTAAACCAGGACTATTTTCTGTTAGCAGCAATGACAAGAGTGCCATTCTCTCCAGTGAAAAAAATAAAAGCAGATGAAATCTGATTTAACAGCTCTACTTGTTGCATAGAGAACAGATTTTTCTTCAGTTGCAGTAGATACTGACAAACCCTAAGTCAATACATTACTGAAGTCTCATACAATGGGTCTAATTTTGTGGATGTTACTTATATCAACCTACAAAAAACCCAAAAGCACAAATCACTTAACTAGAATCTTCGGAATTAGGCCGCAGCTTACCACATAAACTTCTGGGTCTGTGTTCACCAAACACTTTTTGACCCAGTGCTAAGGACATGCTTAAGTCTCAAGTGAAAATAGCTTAACTATAATCTCAAATTTCAAAAAAATGCCATTTATGTTACCTATAAGAAGGCACTGCTACATCCATCATTTAGAGAATCATTTTTAAGCATGAAAGAGTAACTCCCAACTCCATATCTTAAGTTATATACTGTTTTTTAATCTTTGAGGTATGAACCACTGTGCAGTGTACTAATATGGCGCATGGCGCATCATTAGATTCACCATGTTGAAACATCAATTTCTGTAAATGTTTTCCTCCCTGGTTCCTTTCATTGAAAATTTGGGGATGCTTGGCTTGTTTTGTCCTCTACTATTTTAGTTTGCCATTGACTTAAAATCTATTTCATAAATAGAAGTTTAAAGAATGATTTACACAACCACCTTGACATAAAGAGATTTATAGAGAGGAGAAGAAAGTTCTATGGTCTCCACAGAAAATAAAACACCAGCATCTAAAAGCCAGAGCTAGCACAGCACATATGATGCCCCAGCAGTGAGGAGAGTGAGCATCAGCTGCTCTCCAGGAAGTTGAGGGCGGCACCACAGCAGGAAAGTCAAAGGTTAACATGCACTCCGCAAGCTCTGCTCTCTGGAACAGCTGGCAGGTGTGGTTCAGAGAGGGGCCATAAAGATGACATGTAAAAACATGCCACAACGTGGCACATTTCACATAGGCAGCCTCCAGCTCTCTCTTTCTGTCTCTCTCCTTATTGTAGACCTAGATGGCTGTGAGCTGAACTCAGCCTTCCATCTGTTATATTTTCATTCTTCAGGCTGTCAGTAGGCTCCAGACCATCTTCCCTGCCTTCAGACATCCAAAAATAGGCCATTCCCTGACCTTAATGAGGACAAACCTCACATAATCCCCAGTGAATAATATTGTTAGTATGAAACAGGCTATAATTTGGCACATTTGAGAACATCACATTTTTATTATCAGGTAACCAATAGGCTTTGTGTGATTGTCTTTCACCCCTCAGGGCTAGTTATGAGTTCTTTGCTTCCCAAAGATAAATCCTGACAATGACTTTTCCCTGCTCTCTGGAGGGTGAGAGCAGGCTATTACAGCCTATTGCTTTACACGTTCTTCAGAGTGAAAGCTGTGCATTAGGGATCAATAAAATAGATCACTCTTGCTTCAGGCCATTACACTTGCCTGCATTTATTCCCGTAATAAGATGACACCACATTCCTTAGTGTGGGTGTTTTAGAAACTTTCTCTGGGAGGAGATTACAGGCCCAGGTACAGACCACTATGCATTTTTTTGTTATCAGCTGTTTTAAGATGCAAGACTTTGGCCAAGAAGGAACTGACGAGTGGTCCAGCTCAGCTTTACCACATTTAAGTTCCTATTTTTGCTGTATGTACCCTGAGACCTGTTCAAGCTGAGGAAGCAAAGCCTGTGCAGGTGTCAAGGGCAACAAAACAGTTTTCTGTCAAAGAATTTCAATCAATTTAATTTCTCACCAATTAACAATAATGCTTAACTTTTATTCATGAATTAGTGCAAGACACCTCTGTGCCTCCTTCCTGGTCTCCAGCCTCTTCTGGGCTACAATCAGGTCACTTCAGAGCAGCAGGTCAGGATCTGTGCATCATGGTCCCTACCCATGGCTTTGCTGTGGCCACCTCCACCAGCCATGGTCCCTTTGCAGTCATATCTCCTGCTCAGTCTCCTCTCCATCCCCTCCTGGATGTCTCTTTGCTGTAGCCTCATTGCATGAAATAATCCCTTCCTCCTCAGCACAGTGCAGCACTGCCCACACAGCTGAGAAATGGCAAGATGCATTTAGCAGTGCTCCCCAGTGTTGAGAAAGAAATTTAACCCTGCCACCGAACACAGCTGCAGTACCAGGCACAACACTGACATTACTATAACCTTCTTCTTCCATCATCTCTAGGGAAGACCTTTCTTAATTCAGGTGATTTATCTTACCATTGCTGTGGATTTGCATCCCTTTGTGAGTTCCTTGGGACAGGATTGGTCTATGCTTATGTTTGCATCCTGCCTACCTTAAACTGTACCATCTACAACATGCAATGAAAATATTAACTATGTGAGCTATTAAGCATCCTTGGATGGTGATAACTTTCTTCCATTACTCATATCCCCTGTGTGAGTGGATGCATCCAGTGTGGGTGTAAAAAAAATAAATTGGTTTTATTTATGTAACTTTCACTTTTTTAGGTACTGAATGACACTGAGACTATTAAGACAATTACTGCTTTAGATTCTAGCAGGGAGAAAAAACAAGGTGGCAAACTGAGAGTTTAAGCATTCAAGGATCATTCCGTGTTATTTTTTTTCTCCACAATAGTGGTAACTTCAGTTTCATAGGCCTATCAAAAGGAACTGGACTTTAGGAAGAATATAAGTGAGCAATGTAGAGAAGCTTCATCATCCACTGCTTTTTCACTCACAATACACTTTTCCCATCATTAATATTGTCAGCTTTCTAAAACATGGTTTGGTCTGCTGTCTGCATTCTCAGAGCCATGGTTTTTCTCTTCCTTGTTTCATCTTACTCCTTTATACTCCTAAGTTTATTAAAAAAAAAAAAAAGAAAAAAGTTGGAAAAAAACCCCAAAACCCCACAAAACAAAACCAATCCCTAAGACCTGAACTGCTGACCTTAAACTCATTTGTGATTTTTCTATTCTTGGTGTCTTTACAGGCTTTCTTCATCATCCATTTCCACCTCCATTCTCATCTCATGCCCCTTCTGATTCCTTCTTTTATTCTGTGGGCTCTTAATTGGTTTTGTGTCGTTTTCTTTTTTCCTGTTTTTTTTAAGCTTCCAGTCTCTTCACTCAGTCTCATTCTATGTGCTCTCTGTTTCTGGGTGGGTTTTTTTTCGCTTCATCTCTTGGTGTTCTTCTAAAATTCCTCCATTACCCTCTCCTGCTTTTGTGTGCTTTTCCCTGATGACTTTCTTCTTCACCACCCCATTTGAGCTCCACTTTCTGCACACCCTCTTAGGCTTCCATCTGCTGCCATTCTCACACCCCATGGTCACCCTAACTTCTTCCATTTCTTCCCTGTACCTGTTTTCCCAAATCCTGTCAGTGTTGTGCCCAGCAGCAGTAGGGTGCTCTGTTCCTCCACCACTGGAGATGTGGCTGGCAGTCCAGCTGAGGAGAAGATGGTGCAGATCTAAAAGCTGCAGTGAGTAAATCCCACTGCATAGTAGCTGAAATTTGGGCACGCAGCCAATATATGCTCAGTTTAAAGGAAGCCTTGGCCACTGAAATTGGTTGGAGTTGTGCCAGTGGGGGACAGCAATATCTCATTGTCACTTCTCTGAGCCAGTCCCCCTGACAGTGTAGCTGGAGCCTTGAGAGCTTTTTAGGGATTTCACATTAACTAGGGCTGTATCAGGCCATTTTGTGCTTCACTGAATTTGTACATCAATCTCTCTCAATTGTGCAAGGCTTACATCTCATGAAATGGAGTGAAATCATTAACATATGAAGGTTTTCAGGCCTGTTTCTGGTTTCCAGGATCAGAATTGCCTTCTGCCAAGGGGCCAGAGTCCTGCACTGTTTATACACTTTAAAAAACTGCTGCATATAATAAAAATAATGATCCTTGCATTAAAATGGTAATCATAGATGTCAATTTTGACTGATTGTACAAATAAGGAAACTAAGGCAAAGAAGTAACAAAACTTGCCCAAGCCTGCCAACTTCTTTGAAATGAAAAGTCATTTCAAAGCTTCAGTCTCCAGTGCTGTGGAGTCTGACCCTTTAACTGACCCTTCATGTAACTTTGGACAACATATATTTAACTAGACTGTGTTCTCCTCTATAGTCATATTAGCAGCACTATCTTTTGCCTTTTTTCACAGTAAATATATCAAACAAATTACTCAAATCTTAATCAAACTTCAGAAGACCTAGAAATAGTGTTGTTCTTTCTAACTAGAACATCTGCAGAAGGTCTAAATACTATTATGACTACAAAAGCCACTTATTGAAGTAAATACGAAAAAATAGCTAAATAATAAAGAGCTTTCTTATTCCTAAAGTCAATTGGCCAAGCACAGCGCAGATCCTACAGCCCAATTCTTTTGCCTCAAGCACAGGGCAGCCACACATAAATTGGGCGATGTCTGGAGGGGGCAGTTTACACCACAGCCAAACGTGCGGTCAGGCTGTGCTCACAATTTAACTGTATGAAGAACAGCGTGAGCAACTGTATGCAGAACAAGACTGAGCCTTACTCTTACCAACCAGGTAACTGGAACAGACAGTGCCTGCAGCTCATATTGTGGTCCTCAGGCAACTGGGTAAAGCCCAGATTTGTATTGGATGAGATTAGTGGCACCCATATTGGTTAGGTGAGTTTTGTGATACTGCAAGGCATAATTACAAAAAAAAAAAGGAAGGTTCATTGTGTGGTTCTTAAACAATGTGGGTTTTTTATATTGATAATGATAAAGTAGTGAGGTTTATGTGGTTTTTTGTCTTTAACAAGTATTCCCCCATCTTCATCGGTGCTATATTCCAATAGAAATGCTATAGCCTTCACAAGGGGAATTACTGTTATTAACTAAACGGGGCTGGGATTTCACACTCTAATGGATGCTGTTGCTTTAAAATGCTAATTCTTCCCAGTGGTTGATTTCTAATGTAAGATATATTTTTGTATTAAAAAATCAATAATTTATTACATCATCTTCTTTGGGCAACAGTTTGGGGGCATATTTTGTAAAATTGTTGCCTTTTTCCCCAAAAACTATAGAAATGTCAAAAAACCCAGCTAATGTTTTCTTTCTTCTAAATAGTATTAGAGCTTTTAAAAATCAAGGGAATACAAACAAATTACTCGAAAACACAAAATACTTCATATTACATTAAAACACAGAAATGAAAACTTCTCCAAGTACAGTGTAGGGCCTGTTTTGCAGTCTTTGGATATGTGTACCACTGTCGAGTATAAACACAGAGAGAGCAACCAGGCAGTGTATCAGAGTAACAAGCACTAAAGGAGTAAATTTGGAAAACTGATATGCATTCTCTGAACCATGTTTATTTTAACAGATTGAATTTCACCTTATGGACCTTAGAACTCCATTTTTAAGGAGGCTGCAAAGGGGACAAATAAAAGGACAATTGAAAGGCACTTTGTCTCTGTTAGAAACTGTCAGTGGTGCAAATGAGCCTGTTAGAAGAAAAATATTAATATTTGAATAATGGAGTAGATTTTCACATTACCTTTGAGGCCTGGAACAAGAATCTGAACAGAGCAGGACTCCTCTGCAATATGTTGAGGATATCCAGACCTTAGTAGTGACAGGAAGGCAAGGCTAATTAGAGTCACCAAGAAAACCAGATCTCTCTTCATAATGAGCACTTACAGGTCACTGACTCCTAAACAAAAGAATGAGTAAACAGTTATAAGAATTCCAAAGACTCTCAACAGTTTCTGAACACATGCAGCATCCTACTACAAACTGAATATATTTTTGCATGCCATAATCCACACAGCTTGGACATGTGCAGGTCCTCCAAGCAGGTTGTGTGCTCCTCCAGTTAGACTGGGTGAGATAAAGCTCAGAAGAAATTTAGTTAACAAGGAGATTAAGCAATGCCGATAATAGACAATTCTATGTTCATGATTTCTCATTGGAGACAGGGATCTGGAAAGGTGAAAGGAGATAATACAGTAGATAATACAACAGGCTTAGAATCATAGAATACCTTAGCCTGGAAAAGACCTCTCAGATTATCAAGTACAACCATTAACCCAGCAATGACAAGTCCACCACTAAACCATGTCCCTAAGTGCCACGTCTGCATCTTTTAAATATGCCTAGGGATGGTGAATCAACCACTTCCCTGGGTAGCCTGTTTCAACAGTTGACAACCCTTTCCACAAAGAAATTTTTCCTAATATCCAATCTAAACCTCCCCTGGCACAACTTGAGGCCTTTTACTTGTTACAAGTCCTATTACTTTTTACTTGGGAGAAAAGACCATCCCCCACCTGGCTACAACCTCCTTTCAGGCAGTTGTACAGAGCCATAAGGTATCCCCTGAGCCTCCTTTTCTCCTGCCTAAAAAACCCCAGCTCACTCAGCTGCTCCTCACAGGACTTGTGCCCCAGACCCTTCACCTGCTCCATTATCCTTCTTTGGACACCCTCCAGCCTCTAAATGTCTTTCTTGTAGCGAGGGGTCAAAAACTGACCTCAGGATTTGAGGTGTGGCCTCACCAGTGACAAGTACACAGACACAATCACTGCCCTAGTCCTGCTGGCCACAATCTTGCTGATACAAGCCAAGATGCCATTAGCCTTCTTGGCCACCTGGCCTTACACAAAAACATGTTAGCACAAAGTTCCCTCTCAGAAAGAGTGGATACTGATAAGAGGCAATTCAGTAGAAGATGAGATCAACTTAGAGCCCTGAAACTTCACTTCCCATCTACCTGGGCACTGGAATTGTGCCCAGCAAATTGCCTTATACCACAGCCCTCATGTAAGTCATTGAGGGTGGAAGGCAGGTAATATTTCACTGTATGTAACAATGAAGTTACATCAGTCTTCAATAACTCATGAAGAGAATTACTTTTGTAACATCCCCTTGTCCAAGCCTGCAAGTGAAATGGCTTGCCTGAAATTAGACTGTGAAGAGATGTCTCAGAAAAAAACAGTACAGAAATGGAGTTTGTGTAAAAGGACCATCAAAAGATAGTATTTAGGGGGCCTGTCAAAATATTTTGACAAAAGTATTATTTATGTACTTCTCATGTTGTTCCAGTCCTACTTTCACCAAAGCTTTGTACTATACAAATAAGCTGAAAGTCATTTCAGTGTTTCAAGAGAAAGTACCTGTATATCATCTTTTATAGCCACAATAGAGACATGTGCATTTTACATCTAGAGCAAGAAGACTGGGCCATATTACTCTCCACTTCCTGAATCCCTTCAGAAGTAAGTCAAGTAGTATTAGGCACAGATGTGGGACCAGTACGTGGGTCTGTATGCCTCAGCATATTGGGGGTCTAGGAGGTTAGGACTTGTTACTTTTGGGATGGCCTGAAGGTGTTAACTGGCATAACATATCTTAGCAGCAAGACCAAGGAGATGACTTTGGAATCTAGGGAATAAATTGTCCCTCTGAGTTACTGTCTAGTTTATACTTCCATTATCCCCTAGGAGACTGCAGTAAGGGGATCTGATGAGAGCAGATTCTGTCTCCCTCCTCATGTGTGGAGGGCCTGGTATGAGTCCCAGGCCACGTTGCTTTGCCTCACAGCACCCTTGCTACACCATCTGGTGCTACATACACACTGCAGAGCATGGGAACTCCACAATACACCTCCAAGTTCTCACTGATCATCCAGATCTGGGGCAAAGACTTGTGTATGCTAGGAGCCCCTTTTGACCCAAATCTTTTCCCCAACTTTCCTTCCAAAGGAGAGAGAACTGCAGTGAGAAGACCATGCCTTAAAAGGGTGGTGTCTATGCTTGGACCTAGGGTCAAGAGATCTCAATACAGTCATAGTCTGAGTTTTACTGGGGCAGGAAACCCTAGGGAAAATCATTGGCACTGGGTGATCCTCCCATGGGGCAAGGGAGGAACAGGGACTATCTGGGGATTTCATGCGTTACATGCCATGTAATGGGCCAGACATGAACTGCTTTCTAGACAAGCTTTGCCAATCAGAAAGAATACCCAGAAAAGTGTGGAACTGCTGCTAAAGTATTTAGAACATGATAAGTTTTGTCACAATTGCAGCAATATCACTCAAGGCTTCTTAAGAGTGCAGGCAAAATAGACTTTTGCCATCCAAGGATGAGCAACCAGAGCTAGAGGAGAACGTACACCTTAAAGTCAGACATGGATTTGTTAGAGTGGGTCCAGAGGAGGGTCAAAAAGATCATCAGAGGGATGGACCACCTCTCATAAAGACAGGCTGAGAGAGTTGGGGCTGTTCAGCCTAGAGAGGAGAAGGTTCTGGGGAGACCTCATTGTGGCCCTCCAGTACTTAAAATGGTCTTATGAAGGAAAGAGGCAGAGTGACTTTTTACACAGGCAGATAATGATAGTACAAGAGGGAATGGCTTTAAAATGAAAGAGGAGAGATTTAGATTAGATGTTAGGAAGAAATCCTTTACTGTGAGGGTGGTGCAGCACAGGANTGTTAGAGTGGGTCCAGAGGAGGGTCAAAAAGATCATCAGAGGGATGGACCACCTCTCATAAAGACAGGCTGAGAGAGTTGGGGCTGTTCAGCCTAGAGAGGAGAAGGTTCTGGGGAGACCTCATTGTGGCCCTCCAGTACTTAAAATGGTCTTATGAAGGAAAGAGGCGGAGTGACTTTTTACACAGGCAGATAATGATAGTACAAGAGGGAATGGCTTTAAAATGAAAGAGGAGAGATTTAGATTAGATGTTAGGAAGAAATCCTTTACTGTGAGGGTGGTGCAGCACAGGAACAGGTCACCCAGAGAAGTTGTGGATGCACCATGCCAGGAAGTGTTCAAGGCCAGGTTGAATGGGGCCCTGAGCAATTTGGTCTAGTGGAAGGTGTCCCTGCCCATGGCAGAGGGATTGGAATTAGAAGATCTTTAAGATCCCTTCCAACCCAAGTCTTTCTGTTTCTATGATAAAGGTGCACACAGAAAAGAGCAATAGTTGGGGAGGAATGGGAAGGAGTAATGTAAATTTGGATGCCATGGAGAAGCAGCAACCAGGCCAGCTCCCCAAGGCTCTCTGACAGACAAAACCAGCAGGAAAACATTTTCTGTGTTGCTGTCCTCTGCTGTTCTGGGCTATGGCCTCCCTTGCCTATGCACAGGGCCAGCCACAACTACTAGAAATCGGGTCAGGCTGCTGGCCACTTTACAGCTACTTTCTAAGGTTTTACAAACTACTTGAATACAGTTGATACAGTTTTGAAGTATTAACCTCTATGAAAGCACTTTTCTCCAAAATATCATCATGTGCATACTAAAATTACTTCAGATACATTAAGCTTGAATCTCACTACATCTCCCCAGGAGAAGATTCCTAATCCCAGGGTACAAGGCATTTCATCTTGGTGTACTTTGCAGCCTAGAGGAGCTCACAGTATCCACAGTGGACAGTCCCAACTCTTTTTTCTGTCTGTTATTCACAATAGCCAGCAAGCAAAAGAAGGAGCAATAAAAACTAGCCACTAAGAAAGGGTGAGGAGAAGCGTGCTTCTCCAGATCTTCAAAGGTTTCTAAGGCTAGTCTTGGCATTTGAATAGTTAGTGCTAGTTGACTAGAAAGTGAGGGGGTCCACGGCAGGAACAGCCTTTGCAATGTCAAGTTAGGAAGCAGTGCTCCGTACAGGGGAAACAGTGAGTTGTGGTTGTCACAGCCATCCAGGAGGATATGTCAGAGACTCTTCCAGACTCTCCAAGGCTCTTCCAGAGACCTGAATGTAGGTGTTTAACCCTCAGCAGCAGCCACCCCTGAGAGACAGGGTATGTGGGCTGAGCAAACAGAAGATGTGGGTCTTACCTGCCTTAGCCTGCAGGTCCCACTCCCAGCCCAGAAAAGGACCTGGTCACCACCCTGCAGGACATCCTAGGCAGAGCATTCCAACTCTCTTTTGAAGTGGGGGCACTTCAGGATTCAGAAGATCAGACAAAGAGACTTTCAAGCCAAGTGGTTCAGATATACAGCTGAAAATTTGGAAATTAGGCAGTTTCAGTATGAGCACCCAGCAGACTGGTGATAAGGATTCTTGAAAGACAGGTTGGAGAGCAGAATTAAATGGCCTGAGATGGAAGAAGGAATTGAAATTAGGAGGGTGCTTCAGTTTTCGCATTAGTGAATAAAAGGCAGCATTACCTCCTCTGTCTGCATTTTATGAGGATTTAGATATATCCAGACTCCAATTGAAAGATCAAAGACTCCAGGTACGTTAAATATTAATCTGCCTTTGCAAACTCCTACACAGCTCAGAGATGAGACAGACATTGAGCAGCAGAGAACTGTCAGGGCTGCTTGTTAGCTCTGCTCAGCAGCCAGATATGAAGGATTTTCCAAGGAAAACAAAACCTCCAATGAAGTTTCAGCACATTCCCCACTGCCTGCTGCTGGGCTTACAAGCCTCAGTGGCAGAGGGGATACACCTCACTCTACCTTGTGTTAGGTCAGCTCACAGAGAAAATGAACCTATTCTAGAAAAAGGAGCTTCTTTAGTGTCAGTCAGGTCACAACACCCACATTTGTACAAATACTTAGGGAAATTACCTTGGTCTGAGAAGAGCCACTAAGAGAAGAAATCTCTGAAGAGGTTGCAGATTAAATACTTTATAGAGTCTTCAGATAGAGTAAAGGGACATATCAGTAGTAGAAATCAAACCAAAAGTACTCTGGATGTCACTTTCTCCACCTTTTCCCGCTTTCAAAAGAAATGTCTTCTGCAGCTAAAATTGCCTTATATGATTGAAATAAGAGTTTGATCTCCAGGTATGTGCTACAGCAGCACCTTTCATTTCAAAATCCTAGAAAATTCCTTGCCTTTCTGACCTACTTTCAAGTCCTTTCAGACCCATATTCATAAAGGCATTTAGAAAACTAGATCCCACTGAACCAGTCCTCAGAAAAAAGTGCCAGTCTATTTTTTCAAACACTGTCTTGGCCTGGCTATTTGGAGTATCTTCAGCCTCAGTAAAACCGATGCCGGAGAGAAACGTAGAGATGTTCAGCACTTGTAAAAGTATGAATATTTTCTGTCTATGCAGCGGTCAGAAGTCAAATTGCAGCACTTATAAAAGTGACCATTAACACAGCGTAAGTTGAAAGCATTGGGAAAAAAATGAGACAAGGAGGAAAAGGCAGCATTTACTTTAAAAAAAATT
Organism: Sclerurus mexicanus; assembly: GCA_013396755.1. Classification (NCBI taxonomy): domain Eukaryota; kingdom Metazoa; phylum Chordata; class Aves; order Passeriformes; family Furnariidae; genus Sclerurus; species Sclerurus mexicanus. Next base: position 167,330 of record VWZF01004717.1, on the reverse strand, counting down.
AATCCCACAAATTAGTAAAATGCCTCTATTTCCATTAAGAGGAGAAAAACATATCAATGCAACCAGAACAATCACTTCAAAACAACTTTTGAGACCTGTCCGCTTTAGGAAATCTGCCTCAGCTGACAAGAGAGAAGGGGTTTTTCAAGCCAAGCTTCAAGTGACGAGTCCTTGAGAGATCATCAGAGAATCCCCAAGGCCCCACAAGCTCGCTCAAAACTGCTGTGGGACCAGTCAGGCCAGCTGGCACATAGCACTCCCTGAGCTCCCACACTTCTCCCCCAACTCTGGGTGGAAAACTTGGAGATTACTTCAGCCAGCAAATGCCTTGTACACGAAGTCCCTGTTTCTGCCAAGAGCTCCACAAGGGCCAGTGGCTTATTACATGCTGTTATTTTGGACTTAGAAGCAACAACACAGATGATCTGCCCAGCTGAAACCAAATGGCTGAAAAATGCAGAAGGTAAATGATGCTCACTGGCATTAATGCTCAGCCAGCCAACAGCCATAGAGTAACTCTAATCCTCTATAATCCTATGGGACTCATCTTTGAGCTGTTTTTATTTCACTGAGTTGTTTTTGTTCTTATATGATTTTTTATTTTTATTTTTTAAATTATAGTTCATTTTCAGTTATCTGAGCTGAAATATCTATATTCTAAACTAAGTATGTTCCTAGTACTGACACGCACACAAATCTGCCAAGCCACAGCCACATTTGGGGAGTTACTTTCTCGAGCAGGTTTGAGTCAGCACTGCAGACACAGTAATAACTTTCAGTGGTTTTCACTCCCCTGACTTTTCAAGCCCTCATCATCCATGTCTCGACACCTCCCAGAACTATCTGACAGCTTGTCTGTCCTCTAGCTCTGTGGCAGGCACTAAGCTGCATTCTAGCAGATGCAACACATGTCCTCAAAATCATGCCAGTGAAATAGCAAGCTGGCACACAGACCTCATGCTATTTCAAACATTTTGAACAGATAAAAGACAAAACCAGAAATTTTAAGTCCCAGGGTTGCAGGGGTACCACCAGTGCCCAGCGCAGATCAGGGATAGGTTTCCGGGGGCAGCAGGGAGAGGCAGAGGTGCCAATCCTCCAGCGGTGTTCACACAAGCTGCTTTTCACCTCTTGGCCCAAGGGCTGCAGAAGGGAAGATGCCCTACACACTGGAGATGAAACCTGTGTCACTGACCTCTTCTTTCTCCATTACAGCCTTGCTGATCATCCTAACCTACAGATGTTTTGTGTAGCTATGCTTTTACTTTATCTAAGTGTTTTCTCATTTGTCCTCCCAGCCCCCTCATGCATTACCTTGGGTAATCAAGAGTTCACCATTTAGCTAGAATGAAAATCAAAATCAATTACAAAGCTGCTTAAACAATGGGTGATCATTATCATAATATTGCAATACTCTCAAGTTAAATTCTATGTGTTGATTTAAAGGTTAAAGCAAGGGACTTGAAAGACCAAAAAAAATCCCTATATATTAATACTGTAGAATTGCAAAAATGAGAACCATAACTGCTGCAGTTACCGAGTCTCTGTGAAATCTATGGAGCAGAGAGTAGCATAAAGCAGAGACATAACACATTTCAGGTCCTGATAATGCTGAAGAACAGTGAGGTTTGCTGCAGAGGACAAAAGAGTGAGTCTAGTATTACCTAAAAACCTAACTGATAGCAAGTTTTTGGTTACTCCTGAAAGTACACTTAATTCTGGGACTGTAGACACTGTTTCCTCAGCCACTGTTTGTAAGGTGTAAGGGACTATTAGTAATGACTGTACAACATAGATGCCCTTGTCATATATAGGAATAGGAGCCTCACTTTTCATCAAGAATGTTTTTAAAAATTGGGACAAATTTCTTCCTGATGTTGTTCATGTTAGAATTAACTTACTGTCATCTGTGCTGAAAATATAAAATCAGGGCTTCAGAGCAAGATGAAAAGAATGCCCAGAAGCGGGCAACTATGTTTTCAAAACCTTTCAATACAGGGAAATGGGACTCAGATGCCAAATCTTTCACAATAGTTCTTTATGGCTTTTTAGACCATAGAAAATAACAACACTTGAGTAGAATTTTATCTTTATGTAAAATGTTGGTCAGGTACATGTAGAAATACTAAACAGAGTTTCTCCTGCAATGTTTGAATCAAAGTCCCTACTAGATTACAAGATCTCTCCTATTTGCAACTGTATTTTACAGAAATGGTTTGTGATTTCAGTGTCATCCTTGATATATGTCAGATCAAATTTTCAGTATTCTTAACCAGCCCAAAATGCAAAAAGAACAAAAAACCAAACAAAACAAAAAAAACCCCCAAACAAACAAAAAACCAAACAAAACAACAACAACAACAAAAAAAAACAACAACAAAAAAACCACAACCACTCAAATCAGGGTACAAATGCAGGTGTCAGTTCTAAAAACTGTATCTAAACTGTCTCAATTCAGCATTTACATGAGTACCTGATGCTATCCCCACACACCAATCTGTAGGAAATAAAACACCAAGGATTCACCATAAATCAGTGAATGATGTGGAGAATGCTGCAGGGTATTTTTCTTTACGTGAATAAATATATATTATGTACATATGCAATTGTAATTTTATTTATGAAGCTTTAAGGCATTGGTTTTCTGCCCTTCCCATCCACAGAGGCTTAGGACTGGCTGCAGAAGTTGGGATATTTGTGCAATATTTAAGTGCTTGATGCTCATTCAATCACCTCACACTTTCCAACACATTATCACTCTCCAGGTGCTTGAAAGTTTTCCTAGGTGGGCCTGACAGTTGTGTTCTTGAGGGCACTGGACAGGCTCAAAAGGCAAACTCAACATGTGGAGGGTGGTCCCAGTCCTGCAGCTACATTCTTGGAGGTGTAGAGAAGAGGCAGAAAGGTCTCTGAAGGCTCCATCCAATCACCCCAGCTATGTCAGCAGTGGCACCTGCCTTTTGCACAACAGAAGTGCCACTCAAGTATTCATCCAAAAGGTGTGAAGTAACAGTTATGAAACATCCTAAACTTAAAAGGATTTGAACCCACAGCTTCAGTTCCCCAGGAGAGTAATTGCTAACATTGGATGGACACAGTAGGTGAAAGGTTTGCTTTTGGTAGCCACAGCATTCTACTCTACCCTGAGGAGAACAAACACAACAAAGCAGAAACAGCTTTTGCCCCCTTTTTCTTACATGTTATGTAAGTGACAGCTACATTTAAAGGAGGTTCTAAGAATAAAGGGAAGTCACTTGATTGCTGCCCAGTTCCTCCCAATGCTGCAAGTATGACACCTCAAAAAGTGAACCACAAGACAGAGCACAGCTGGCAGTAGCAGATGCTTATTCACAAGGGCAACTGTGTTTAGATCCAGACCTCAAGCTGAGGTTAAACAGATCCTTGGCTGGGATTTAACTGTTCTGGCTTAGGTGGTCAGTCTGAGAAAATCACCCTGAGCTCCCTGTATAATTGAGTCAGAGAAAGGCACCTTGGCACAGGGATTAATTTCATCCCAATACAGCACAGAAAATTGACTCTGGAGGTATCTACTCCTTGCCCAGTACCAATAGCTCGGGATTGTATGTATGTAAAGTTCGGTGAGGGATGTCCTATCATTGTTAATTACCTAAGTCAAACTATGGGAGGGCTAAGAGCAGCCTGGCTTCCCACTGCAGTCACACTTTACCCTACCCTTCTCTCTATTGTCCCCAACTGCCAGCTGATCCTATCATGGGCTAGCACAGGCTGCTATTCCAGCAGTAAGCTATTCTTCTTTTTGTAATGTTGTTTTTCCATTCATTCAGTTTCTTGGTTCGTGGTAAGGGTAAAACAGCCATCATTCCTGTGAAAAATTATGCCAGCTAGGGAAAGAAATGCCCTTGGCAGCAGCTGAGATGGCTATCAGTGTGTTACAAAACTGTGCCCTTGCATGCCAGCAGCATACAGAAAACAGAAAGATGCGTAAGTGAAAAAATAAAAGGGACTAAATTCACCAGAAAAAAAAGTCCAGCACATAATTAGAGTGGGAACATTTTAAAAGGAGGAGAGATATGGCAAAATACCAGGCTGCAATGGAAAATAATATCCAGCAAAAGATACAGACCATAGGAAATATAATGACATCAGGCATTTTTCAAAAGTATGCAAGACACCAAGAGTCATGGAAATAATCCAAGAGTGTTATCCTCAAATGACAAGTACATTCTTCTTGGAATTATATCCTCAATATAACAAAACACCATGGTACATAAGCATGCATGATCAAAATCTTGCATTTGAACTGGGGCAATTTGAATGAAAGGTTTTTTCTATTCTCAGGCTGGGAGATAAAATAACACTCTATGTGTGATCCTCTGCTGAAACTTTCCTAAAGTTTTTCAAGGGCAAGTCCTGCCTGAACAATCCAGTGGCCTTCTATCATGGAGTGACTACATCAGTGGACAAGGGAAGGCTACAAATGTCATTTATCTGGACTTCTGTAAAGTCTTTCACAGAGTCCCCCACATCATCCTACCGTCTAAACTGGAGAGAGATGGATTTGATGGGTGGACTATTAGACGGATAAGAGAGGGATTGGACAGCCATACCCAGAGGGTAGTGGTCAATGGTTCAGAGTCCTGGTGGACATCAGTGACAAGTGGTGTCTGTCAGGGGCCTGTATTGGGGCCAGTGTTATTTAATATCTTCATTAATGACATGGACAAAGTGACTGAATGCACACTCAGCAAGTTTGCAGATGACACCACGCTGAATGGTGCAGCTGACACACCTTAAGGATGGGATGCCATCCAGAAGGACCTGGACAAGCTTGAGAACTGGGCCATTGGGAATCTCATGGGGTTCAAAAAGACCAAGGACAAGGTGCTGCACCTGGATCAGGGCAACACCCGGTATCAATCCAGGATGGGGATGAAATGATCAAGAGCAGCCCTGCTGAGAAGGACTTGGGGGTGCTGGGGAATGAGAGGCTGCACATGACCTGGCAATGTGCACTTGCAGCCCAGAAAGCCAAATGTGTCCTGGGCTGCAGCAGGTCAAGGGAGGGGATTCTGCCCCTCTGCTTTCATGAGACCTCACCTGGAATGCTGCCTCCAGCTCTGGGGTCCCCAGCACAGGAGGACATTGACCTTTTGCAGCAAGTCCAAAGACTGGCCAACAAGACGATCAGAGGGATGGAGCACCTCTTCTATGAGGAAAGGCTGAGAGAATTGGGATTGTTCAGCCTGGACAAGAAAAGGCTTTGGGCTGACCTAATTGTGGCCTTCCGGTACCTGAAGGGAGCCTACAAGAAAGATGTAGAGAGATATTTTACAAGGGTATGTAGTGACAGGACAAGAGGGAACAGTTTCAAAACTGCCTAGGTTTAGATTAGACATTAGGAAGAAATTCTTTACTGTGAGGGTGGTGAGGCACTGGAAGAGGTTGCCCATAGAAATTGTGGAAGCTCCATCCGTGGAAGTGTTCGAGGCCAGGTTGGACTGGGCCCTGAGCAACATGGTCTAGTGGAATGTGTTCCTACCCACAGCAGGGAGGCTGGAACTAGATGATAGTAAAGGTCGCTTCCAACCCAGCCCATTAAATGTTTCTGTGATATCTTCACTGGACAAATGATAGGTGATCTTCATAGCAATAGTACTACCCAACATCCTTTTTTTCCTGACATGCCTTTCCAGATGCAGATAAGGGAAAGAAGGCAAAAGAAAGGGGAACCTATCAAAACAGCTACCCACATTAACAGAAAATACATGCTTGGTGCACAGAAATGGTTGTAGAAGCAAAATGCAGTGGGAAAATGAGGAGATTTTTATGGATCTGATGTGACTTTTAGAAGCACACACGAAGACACAGAATGCCTGCAGATAACTAGACATTGACAAAGTATTCTTACATTAGTATGCTACAGCAGACTTTTACTAATCAGTCTACATCATTGGCAATAGTCATGATCCTACTTATAAGGCATGCCAAATGGAACCCAGCTGAAATGATATCTTCCAGTGGCAAAACCTCCCAGAGCAGCTCTTACACATACCACAACACATACACTTGAAATCCTTTGCCATATACAATGCACTGGTTGACAAATATTTTAAAAACTGAGAAAGAGTACAAGTGACTGCATTCAGTGTGAGATGCTTTTGACAATCTCATCTCATTTTGAAAAAGAAATATGAATTCAGAAAGAAACAGATAGAATGTGTAGAACACAATTTGAAAACAAGGCTGTTTATCTGAATTCATATAACCTGAAGTTACTTCCCTGAACTCTATACCTTAATGCTTCTGCTACCAAAAGATTCTTGAGGATGACAACTCCCTTTGGGAATTTTTCATTAAAGTCTTTTCATCTAACCAACTGCCCTGAGAGATTTCTGTATTTTAATAATGTACATTTCTAGGGAATAATATAACAAGCTACGTTAGTAAGTTATAACTACTGGCATCTCCACCTGCTTTGGTACTCAGCAAATTCTCTAACTATAGCAGCAGATGTACCTTTCACACAGCTAGAACATGACCGGAGGCCAGCTGCGCACAAATTAGGAAGCTGCAGAACAGCTAAGCAGTGATCACTTGAACTTCCACATGTGTCTGCTGAGAATTTATAGGGCACTTACAGGAACAAAAACTAATGCCACTCTTCTGATTATGCAGCTACCAGTAAAATAAAAGGTTTCAGAGATGTTAAAGAGTACACTGACATGAAGTTCCAACACCTGCCAGCTGACTTAAGGAAGAACGAACAACAAAAATGAGACTTGCTGCAGTTACTCGGTGCTGCCAAAAAGATACAGAGGCATCAACTCTACACATAGAGGAAACTCCATGAACCCCAACACTGTAGTTGCAACATTTAACATCACCTTCCCTAAAATCAAGGAATAATGTGAATGAAATCATGTGTAAATTAAGCCTAAATGGGCAAAGGCATGTTTAAATACAGGGTTGCTTATGAGACAAAGTGAAAACTATTAGACCAGATGTGGTGAGTTGACCTCAGCTGGATGCCAGGTGCCCACCAAGCCACTCTATGGGTTTTACATAACAGTCATAAAAAGTAGAGAGCAACTATAGACTTTCTGACACTCCACAATTATATGAAAGGCAATTCTGACATATCATATCATAGAATGGCCTGGGTTGGAAGGGACCTTAAAGATCATCTTGTTCCAACACCTCTGCTGTGGACAGGGACACCTTTCACTAGACCAGGCTTCTCAGCGCTCTGTCTAACTTGGCCTTGACCACTTCCAGGAACAGGCCACCCATAACTTCTCTGGGCAACCTATTCCAGTATCTCACCAACCTCACAGTAAAGAATTTTTTCCTAATATCTAATCTAAACTTACTTTCCCCCTTGTCTTGTCACTACACGCCCTTGTAAAATGTCTCTCCACATCTTTCTCATAGGCTCCCTTCCAGTACTGGAAGGTTGCAATTACATCATCCTGAAGCCTTCTCTTCTCCAGGCTGAACAAACCCAATTTGTGAAAATATTAAACAAAAGAAAACCTTCAATAAAGAGGTCTTTTCAGGTGCAGCTCATAAAACAGCTCTCATTACATCAACTCACTTCACCTTTAAACTTCAAGTTCAGTGCACTGCAGATGCATCTGTGGGTGATGCTGACAGACCCATCTCCCCAGCATGCACAATGAGCCCTTTTCTTGCTCCACCACATGTTCTCAGTATCTGTTTCCTTAACATTTCTTGAACATAACTCCACTCCAGTGAGCCATCAGAGACCTGTTTTCTCATTAACACCATTCTGACAAGGAAGCTCATTGAGACATATTTTTCTTTTCCTAGGTAATAAGACTTTTTTTTTCCTGTTCCCTGGGCTAGGCCTTCATTACATTCTTGTCTGATGTTTTTATCATGATTGCTCATAATTACTGTGCCACCTAACATTTCCAGTTCTTTCACATATCAATTTTTTAAAGCTCTTTAATTCCCCAAAATTAGATGATCTCTTACAAATATTTCTCTGATGATAATCAAAAATTCTAATTATAAGTAGAATAAAAATTATAAAATCACATCATTTTTGTCCTTCCAAATGAGCAGACTGATCCTGGCATTCAGACCAGATGGAGATCCAATCAACATCTGATCCATGGTCTCTTGGAGGCCCATAGACCATTTCTTATGAGTCCACTAAAGCTGCATAAATGCATACCTATTATGAGCAAGTTTCAGTAGCTGCTAAAATTACCAGCACCATAACAGGAGATTTTGGAGTGATTCACAATTAAGCCTGAAAATCACTCAAATTAAATTGAAAGTCTTAGAGTGCTGTCTGTAGGATTTGTTGTTGTTGTTGTTATTGTTTATACTTATTCTACAAAGAGTAAGCAGGGCAAAAAGAACATAATGACAGAGTGAGCCATGCTTAAGAGCAAAGACAGGCACCAGGAACCTAAGCACACCTATGGACACAGCTTTATTCTTCAAGGTCCCTACTCAAAAAACAGCCAGAGCTGAAGCACTTTCTCTTTCCACTCTTCATCCTTTTCCCCCATTCCTCACCCCTAAACCTCCAGATGAGAGCTGCTTAAGTCAACACTGGCAACACTATCTCTGCATCTCTATCTGTGGCCTCATTCCAAGTTCAAAGCATCCAAAACCAACTCCTAACAATTCAGCCATCTTAAGAGGCAGTAGGTTCCTGTGGTTTTACTGGAAAACTTGAGCGCCTGAGCTTTTCCTACTGCCCAGACCAGGGATGGTCAACATCTTGCTTGAAGAGAACAAGACACTGTTCTCCCACCTAGGCCATTTATGCCCATCAAAGAAACCAAATTCATTCAGTCTCCTCTAAGCACATCATAAGCAGGAAGGTTAGAAAACTGCGATTCCCTTCGAAAACATGGTGGGGAGATGCCTCTCTCCTGTAAGCTGTCTTCTTATGGGAGTGCTCATGCCAAAGTAATAGACCTCCTTGGACTGTTTAGGCTTTCTCTTTTTTCTTGTACAAGTTCAAAGCAGCATCAACAAACAGAAACTGTCTTGGGAGCTGTGGACACAATCCATAGTGGTTCCACTTCCAAATTACTGTGTTGGTTAGTGACAAGCACACCTTTTCAGCAGATTGGAGGTGGGGGCTTGAAGCAGTATAATGAGCTGCATTGAGATCTCCTGCTTCCCAGGTAAGTGGTCCTGGATAGTAGGTTATCACATGATAGCTGGGTAGCAGCAGTCCATTTTTCAAAGACAACTGTAGAGAACTGTTTTCTCAGAGCCATTTTTCAAAGTCTCTATGCTTGAAGAAAAACTGGGCACACGCATTCAAGGCAAGCTTCCACCTCCTGGAACTCAAGTTCCTGCAGGCATTACAGATAGTGAATTTATCTACTCCTACATCCAACAGAGGGAATCATGAAGCATCTCTTTCACAAATAGTTTTCAGATGGCTGCTGTGGCCCTCACACACTAGGCTGGCTGTGATGAGTCACTTTCTTTAGCACCTAGATCTCCTCCATTCACTCCATATAGCATGTCAACATTGCCATTTCTTGGTCTGGAACCTGGTATCTACCCTGCAGCATTATGAAACTGTTTATTCCTTTCTATGTTTTATTCACGTGCTTTATTGTGGGAGCAGATGATCTTTAAATGTCCCTTCCAATCCAAACCATTCTATGATTTATTGCAGGAGGAAACCAATGTAAACCCTAAAACTCCTCACCCTGTCTTACTGCTTTGTCCTGGCCTCCAGGACACCCTATGGACCTCCTAACCAATCTTTTATACAGTTTTGAGGAAGCAGTATCCAAACTGTCCCAGCAGCTAAGGATCCTTGAAGCCTAAAGAACAAGTAAGAGATCAGTGTGCTGATGAAGAACTTGAGCAGACCAGCTTCCATTCTTTTCTCGCCTACAGGCATCTTATACAACTATAGGCAAATCACCCAGAACTAGATTTTTCTGAAGAGGCACTTAGATGGGTAAGATGAGACTTCACCGGATTTTCAAAACCACCTCTCTCTAAAGCTTCAGGCTCCTAGTAGGTTGTTTGCCTCTTGACTTAAGAGTTCTTAAAAAATCCTAAAATCCAGCCATACACCCTTGCATTTTTCAGTTCGAAATACATAAAATGGACCACTTTAGCACAAAAGTTGGGAGAAGCACTAACAAAGCCTTAGAAACTTTATTGACTAATCTCTCCCTTGTACAGTCGTTTGCATGACTAAAAACATCAAATGACATTAAACCTTCTACTGACATCTCACAGTCTCTTGAAGGGTCCTAATCTCATGGCGGAAAAACAGGATGGCCTGTGGCTCATGTGCAAACCAGAAGGAAGCACTTGAAATTTAAGAAGCTGCCAACTAGTTATCAACCAGCTGATCCCTTATGAGCCCAGTCTGTGCCTCTCTCACTACAGTACCTTTTCCAAAATACATCCTAACACTCCTTTCTTCAAGGGAAATTAAAATGGCAAGACCCTGACTGCACAGCCATATGAGAAGCATGGTTCAGCTGTGAAGTTCAGCCAGTAGTGAAATGCAGTGCAAAGCTCAAACTACACTTCCCAAGAGAAACCATGAGAATATTTTTGGCTAAACTCTCCTGGTTTTCAGCCAAAATAATTTGACAAAAGAACTAAACTATCCCAGAGAACTGACACTTCTCTTTAAAAAGCTCCTTTGCCAAATGTCTTCCTACTTCAAAAGGATTCTGGCTCAAGAGTTTTTGGGCAGCCTTAAAGATGACTAAATAAGAGCTTTAGAAACAGTGTAAAATCACTCAAAACTACTCAGAAAAAATAGCCTTGAACATAATGTACAGTTAGAAATTACACAGTAGATTTCTGCTGCTTTCACACTGCAATTCTCTTCTGACTCTAGGACTATGCCATGTTTAAAATGCCATTTTTACTATTAAGTTATATATTCTCTTTCATGTATTAATTCAAACAATAATTTCATTTTAACAGATACACCTAGGAATTTTACGAAAGACAGGCCAAGTATTTTTAAAAGGAATACTCAACTTGGAAGTCTTACTTATTTTCTACAACATCAGCATTACCTTACTTATGCTGCATCAGTAACAATCTAGAATTGTAGAGATAACATCATTGTTATGAGACCTTTAAATCAGTGGGGTTTTGTATTTTCTGATCACTATAATGCCTTAAATGTTCATGATCGTGTAAACAATCATATAGATATGAAATACAAAAGGTCTCAGCTTCAGAGAGGAAAACATAGGACAATAGTTTTTACATTTGTCACATTTTAAAAATCTTCCAATACCTAAGAGTCAAAGTTGTAGTAGTTCCAGTCCAGTCGCTCTGTTTTACTGCATGGCAAGTAAAGGGTATTTCAGTTCTCCACAGCAATTTGATTTGGCTAGGAAACAATCTCCCTCCAAAATTTCACTGCCTATACTGAGCACATATGTGTGTATGCACAGAGGTCAGAATGGAAATTTGCAAGTCCCTTTTAAATCTTATTTTTCATAGCTCATAGCTGAAAAGCAAACATATGTATGCTTCTACTTCCTGAAGTATGGCTTACTCTCATATTCTTGCTCATTTAGAACAAGATTTTGTATCTTTATACATCCTTATATCTCATTAAGCATTTCTGTATAGTACTACTTGCAACGTGATCTGGTTTCCATTGAGATTGCTCTTAATTATCCAGTGGTGTAATTCCAGCTCTTACTGGACTTTCTGTCATATGTTTCACTTCTGCAATATCAGTCTTCATTCCCTGATTTGCAGTTGTATTAAAAGACCACTTTTTAAAGTAGAAAACAGACAACTGCCTATATCTGTTACCAGGAATTACAACCCATTAATGAACTAAAATAAGTTTCAATTGTAGGAAAAGTTAAAAGGAAAGTGAGCTCTTCCAATGGCATTTGTACATTTTAAATACAAGCCCCCCCCCCTAAACTAAACAGGAATTCAGTGATCTAACCCACATGGGTGCTTCGCAATAGAAACGCCCAACATTATCCAATAGACTCAAGCAAGCTCTTATTTCCCTTACTATTTGGGGATTCTCAATCATATTTTGCCACATACAAGGCAGCCCCCTAACAAACATCCAGACTTTTCCCTCTACTTGCTTGTACAGAGCGAAAGCATAAAAGTCTCTTACCTTATGGCTGCTGAGAAAATGGGAACTGCAGAACGCTCTGTGCCTGCAGGGACTCTGCACAGATGAACCTCATTGCTGCTGTTTACAGAAGTCTGACAGTTTTTAATTTGAAAAGAGGTTGTCTTTTGCTTTTCGACAGTTCAACAAATCAGACAAAACAGTTGCAAGTGTTATCTGTAAACAGCTTCCTGTTTGAAATAGATCAGCTGTCCTGCAGGACAATAATTAGGAAAGAAGTGTGGGAAAACTGAAGAGGTCCATGATGTAAGCTTTTTATTTTGGGAATGTACTTTTTTGGGAATGCACTCTTACTTTCCCCTCCTCCTCTCTAGCAGAGAACCCCTTTTTAACCATTTACATCTATTCAGCTCTAAGCCGTGCATGCACACTGCCTCAGCACAATGCTTTTCTTGCTTTGCTTCAGCAGATATGAAAACACATGAGAAAACACATGAAAACAGCACCAAATGTGAACATCTTGCATAAATAATTAACACACTCTCCCCTTACTGAAATTCTCCCCATTCTTGCAATTGGCATTCTTGACTTGAGTAAAACCTGCAACTATTTCAGAGCCATGTCTGAACACTCCACAATAACATAAATGCTAAATTATACACATGGCATCTTCACAAAATTTGGGGGGTTGTTTTTTTTTCTAAACACCTTTTGATATCACTTTTGCGTTCCTTCACTATAGCTTATAAGCAGTTGTACAATTCTGTTTTTTATCTGAAACAGCTAGACTAGTTTGAGCCCTGGCTAAACTACAGTACTCCACAGGTGTTCAGGAAGGAAAAAACCTGGAATCAGCCAACACTGGTAAATGGGATTTTGAGAACACCCTGCTCTGTTACGGAAGTTTATACTTCAACAGATATAAATGGCTTCACTCTCAACTTCCAGGGCAAATAGGTAGTAGTGCTTATGACTATACCAATTAATAACCTCTAATGAACAGTTGCTATATTTGTAAGACTGTAGCTCTGATTGCTACAAAAAAGGCTTGTGAATAGTCTGTCTCCACCCTATGCCATTGTTCCTTTCTCCCAGTTTTTCCAGCTAAGGTTTGAGGGGTCATGCTGTCTATAAGCAAGCACCCAGAGGGCTGGGAGCCTGGGTAACTCTCAATACGTGACCTCTTACTGGAAAACCAGGGTGGGACCTGAGTGCAGGAGGTTCTTTTCTATCTTCCACAGTCACAAGATCAGGAAGGTATTAGAACACAGAAAAGGTTTTAGACTGAGGGAGTAGAGAAAGCTGCAGGAGAATCATGTGAGTGTTCACTTCTCTATCACCTCTCAGATCCACTCTGGTGGGAGACGTAGGTCCACTCCATCGAGAATTTCGCGCTCTGGTGGGGTTGCAATACAAGCTGATGGCACACGGTACCAATGCACTCTTTTCCTGCTTTGCTCACGATGTTACGTATCCTCTCTCCCAGCAAATCTCTTTCCAGCCCTGGAATGTGCAACCTCCTTACCCACCACAGCTCCCACTTTGCCAGCCCAGAGCATAGCATACACTGACCAGCTTTGATGGTAAAGACGACAAAAACAGGTACAAAAAGAGGCAGTGATGCCCCATACTCAGGACTCCCTGTGGACTACCTAAACCACTCTGTTTCCGTGTTGGATCGGAACCTATCTAGCCTCCTCCATTGCTATGGACTCCTGCATTTTAACACACACCAAATGGCCATGAAAAGTTACGAGCCAATGATCACTTCCAGATTACACCAGTAAGGACAAAATGGTAAAACAAGAATATAATCATGTAAAGAACACACAAATCTAATCTGAAAGTTCTTTTTGTTTGTTGGTTTGGTTTTGTTTTTTTTTTTTTTTTTGCAAACAAGCCCCATCAGTACAGTGGGAGCAGAAGGCCATTAGCAGGATCGGGCCCTTGCAGCACTCTGTTGGCAGCAACTTGCCAAGACAAACATTTTATGTAAAGAATGCAGCAAAGTAACTGCAGTCCAAGCCTTTGAAGATCATATTACCATAGCAAAGACAACTCCATTTACATACATATCTACTGTCCCTGTAAACACAGGCAAATAACTTTGAGGCCAGAAACAGAACTCAAGGAAGAAATAGAGCCATTCAGGGAAAGTTAGTAGAAAAGGTAGGATTCAACACCGGGGAAAGAAGAGTGAAGACATAAACATAAATGACCAGAGTTCAAAAGGAAAGGGCAAACACTGTAAATGCAGGAAAGGGGAAAATAAGTAAGTACGTGGTTTTCTTTCACATGAGACAGAAAAAGGTATAGTGCCCATACAGAAGGACATAAATAACCTTTGCCCACCCCCAAAAACAACTGGAAGTTGTGTAGCCATACTGGAACACCATCTAAACCAGGCTACTGTGTGCAAACTGGGGTACTGATATATGGACTGCATGGGAGCAGCTTAGGCCATCACCAGGTTGCAATAGCTGTTAAATAAAGTTCTTTATTATGTCAACATGCCTGTCTCAGACACTGTAGCACTTCAAAAGTTGATTCATGAGACTTTCAGCCACCCTTGCTGGATGGAGAGGGACAGCCTTCAGAGGCTATGGTACACTGACCTGCACAGATGAACAAGATGCTCCTGAACAAACTGAAACATAAAAAGGAAGGCTACAGAGTGCAGGCCAAGAATGGTTAGCCTGGGAAGAATGCAGAGGGATTGTCTGAGTAACCAGGGATCACATTAGGAAAGTTAAAGCCCTGAGAGAATTAAAATCTGGCCAGAGATGTCAAGGGCAAAAAGAAAAGCTTCTTTAGGTACATCAGTGATAAATAGAACACTAAGGAAAATGTGAGTCCTCTTCTCAAGAAAACAGGATACGTAGTTACCCAGGACATGGAGAAGGTCAAGGTACTCAACATTTTTTGCCCTAGTCTTCACTACCAAGTGCTCCAGCCACACCACCCAAATCACAGAAGGCAAAGGCGGGGACTGGGAGAAAGAAGTGTCCACTGTAAGAAATCAGATTTGACACCACCTAAGGAACCTGAAGGTGCACAAGTCCATGGAACCTGATCAGACACATCTGTAGGTCCTGAGAGTTTCAGAAAGTGTCTAAGCCCCTATCACATTGTCATAGAATATGGTGAATTGGAAGGGACCCATCAGGATCATGGAGTCCCACTCCTGGCCCTGCACAGGACACCCAAAAAGTCACACCGTGTGCCTGAGAGCATTGTCCAAATGCTTCTTGATTTGGCAAGTCATGGCAGTCTGGTGAAGTTCCTACTGACTGGAAAAGGGAAAATATAACCCCCTATTCTTAAAAAGGAAAACAAGGACAACCTAGAGAACTACAGGCTGGTCAGTCTAACCTCTGTGCCCAGCAAGATCATGGAGTAGATCCTCCTGGAAACTTTGCTAAGGCATGTGGAAAATAAGATGGTTGGTGACAGCCAACAGTAAAGGCAAATTATGCATGACAAATCTGGTGGCCTTCTACAACTCGGTTCCAGCAGTGTTGGATGAGGGAAGAGGGACTGACATCATCTATGTGAACTTGTGTAAAGCACTTGATATTGTCCTACGCAACATCCTTGTCTCAGAGTTGAAGAGACATGGATTTGACAGATGGACTTCTCAGTGGATAAGGAATTGGCTGGATGGTCACACTCAGAGCTGCAGTAAGCAGGATGTCCAAGTGCAGACCAGTGAAGAGTGGCATTCCTCAGAGGTCAGTACTGTTTAACATCATTGTCGGTGACACAGAGAGTGGGATCAAGTGCACCCTCACCAAGTTTGCCAACAACACCAAGCTTAGTGGTGTAGTTGATAAGCTGGAGGGAAGGGATGCCATCCAGACGGGCAGGAATAGGCTTGATAGGTGGGCCTGTGCAAACCTCAGGAAGTTCAACAAGGCCAAGGTCCAGCACCTGGGTTGGGTTAATCCCAAGCACAAATGCAAGATCTGCAGAGAATGGACTGCGAGCAGCCCTGAGGAGAACTTGGGGGGTGTTGGTTGATGAGAAGCTCAACATGAGCTGGTAATGTGCACTTACAGCCCAGAAAGGCAATCACATCTCAGGCTGCATCAAAAGAAGAGTGGCCAGCAGGTTGAGAGAGGTGATTCACCCTCTCTACTCCTCTCTCCTAAAAGCCTACCTGGAAAGCTGCATCCAGCTGTGGTACCCACCACATAAGAAAAATGTGGATCTGTTGGAGGGAGCAGAGAGCAGGGCCACAAACATCAGAGCAGGGCTGGAGCACCTTTCTGATGAACATAGGCTGAATCAGGCTTGTTCAGCCTGGAGAAGGCTCTGGAGAGACCTTAGAGCAGCCTTACAGTACATAAAGCGGACCTAAAGGGACAAGGCGGAATGGCTTCAAACTGAAAGAGAGCACATTTAGATCAGATACTAAGAATTGTTTACTGTGAGGGTGGAGATACTGGAACGTGTTGCCCAGAGAAACTGTGGATGCTCCACCGCTGGAAGTGCTCAAGGCCAGGGTGGATGGGGTTTTGAGCAATCTGACCTTGTGGAAGGTGTCCCTGCCCATAGCAAGGGGGCTAGACTAGGTCATCTTTAAGGTCTCTTCCAACCCAGACCATTCTACAATTCTATACAACAAGACATACCAGTAGTTAGACCAGCTGCCTACCAGTTGACCCACAACCCAACATTTACTCAGACTTTGAATGCAGGTTAAATACCACACTGACACAACCATAGGTAGAAATCTTGGATTGAAACAGAAAACATGTAGACAAAATCCAACTGGTTGTAAACAGACAATAAAGTCTTTAGAAAACAGGAAAAAAGATGTTTATATGTTTTAGGAAGATCCAATTCTTTTCTATTCTTTAGAAAGAATAGTCAGTTGACATTATGTCGGCAAGAGGATTAAACACAATACTTAATAAAAAAACACAGCGGTTATTTAAATATCTTGTTAAGAGATGACAAGGCCCTCATTCTCCCTTTGGTTTAGCAAAGCATCCAATGGTATCATCAACATTCCCAATCAGATCTTATCAAGGGATGAAAATTTCCAATACTCAAACTCCTTAATAAATCAGTATCTGAGCTCAGTTTATTGTTCTGGCTCTTGAAAGTAAGGGCTGCCTCACTAACCAGCCCTTAGTAAGCCTCCCAGGGAACTCCCAAGAGACAAGAAGATGCAGCAGATGCAGAACTCTTCCATGGTACAGACCTGCACACAGGCACACTGAGTGCAAGCCTCCCTCTGCTTTTGACACAACATAATGATGAGTCCAATTCCCTTTGGCTTCACATAACAATAACCGCTTAGCCATGCAAAACAACTTTATTATAAACATTAAGATATGCCTGGCAAAACCCAGTCTGTAGATCTGTCTCTGTGAAGATACCCATCTGAACCATTTTCCTTAGTGCTGCTCCAATACCGCTGGCCCTCTGTGGGCAGGTAGACACTAGCAGCTATCCTTACCACCTCTTCTGTGGTACATGAGATGCATGGTGGGAAAGATCAGTGCAAACACAGCAACACACAGGATTAATTTTATTTGCAGCTGTGTAAAATCTGGCCTTAAAATTCATTAGTGATGTTGCACTAACATTTTCTTGCATAAAATTTATAAGCAGCATTCACTGCAGCAGTAGTGCTTTTTCTGTTACTCCTCATCTCTAAAAATGGAATTCTCTTCAGTGCTTGGATTTAATTCTACCTTTGCTTGTCATGGGGCAGATCATAACTGATCAGACGTGTTAACTTGATATCCAATAAACATGAGCTATTCATCATTTAGCAACACCTAGCAGTAACTGCGTCCTGTTAAGCTTAAGAATGATTTTCCTGAAAACAGGAGAGTCACAGTAAATGAACTGTAGAGGAATGGATACCTGAATTCATAGACTGTAACAAATCCAACAAACTTTATCCTCTTGATGGCAAGGCATAAAAAAGATCCTTTGCCCATAGCTCTCTGCAGAGAACAGAGCACTAGTACAAAGAGACGTTCATGTCACTTTTCTCTTGCTCTCAGCAGAATGCAGGTTTTCCACACAAGCACTCTTAAGGCAGGGAGCAAGGGGTAGAGCAAAGCCACTTTGTTAAAAAACAGTCAGCCATTGGCACTGATCAATGCTGCAGTGAGGGCCCTATGGAAGACAGAGAAACTCACACTCCCATAGCCTGACCACCAGCCTTCCTATTATGAGGCTTCATGACTCTCTGTAATCAGTATCTTTCTTTATTTCTATCATTCTGATACACCTCTAGTGGCCTAGACAGCACAGCCTGGAAAATGGAAAAGGTCTAGGTTTTTGGCATTGCTCAGACTTTCAGATGTAACCAAGAATCTAACTCAAGCCTCCCGCTTAAAAAATGTAGAAAAAACAAAGGCACATGAAATAGATTATTTCAGTCCACAACACAGGAGCAATAGGATTTCCTTTAAATGCTGCT
Source organism: Sclerurus mexicanus (assembly GCA_013396755.1). Lineage (NCBI taxonomy): Eukaryota > Metazoa > Chordata > Aves > Passeriformes > Furnariidae > Sclerurus > Sclerurus mexicanus. Next base: position 148,809 of record VWZF01004717.1, on the reverse strand, counting down.
TGGTGTGAGGATCACTACCCTAAAACTCAACAGTTGTTCCCACATACACTCAAGAGGGGCTACTCAGACACAGTGTTATAGGTCAAGCACTTATCAGCCACAATTTCAAGCAAGTTCTGCCACACTAGAATTGTGATACACCCATAAACCTTTTAAAATGAAATTCATCAGGGAGTAGTCTTCCTTATAGACAAAAATATTTGAAGACATTTGTGAAATGCTGCATATGAAATAAACAATTAAAGCTCTAATATCAGGTCTAAGTCTCAGGAACACCTAACAGATGTAAAGCCCTTGCTTCTCATTTGGGAGAGAACTGGTCTTTTTATGCTCTTCAATATATGGCTGTCTCTTCACATTGACACCACCCACATACTACTGCTGCATAGGGTCTTGGTAGAGAATGACCCCCATTTTCACTCAGACCAGCTGATAAAGCTCAGTGAGGAATCACACGTTCAGAGTTCAACTGTGCCAGTATATGAAAGGTATAGGAAAAGTCTAGCATCATCTCCCATGAAGTCTGCTTAGGTTAAGGTAACATTTGACACCAGCATTCCAGCAATCTCATTAGCACTTGACCAGATGGCATCAACTGACTTTCCAGATTGCAGGCATGCACTTGATATGCTTGTCAAGGGACAGAGGGAGTTGTCTGACTGTATCACTGACACAAACACACAAGGGAGTCTGTGAATAAAGGTAAACTAGGACTAAAGTATTTTGCAAAGCATTCAGCCTTGTATTTTTATGCCACAAATATCCACCTTTACTTGTAGCTTAGTTGATGTAAAAACCATAAAGGGCTTTGACAGTGTTATCCTTTCACTCAAAGAATTTGCTTATGGGGCCATCACGAGCCTTTGCATTTCATATAGTTCAAAAGGGCTTGCAACAAGAGCCAAGAAAAATCTATAGCCAGCTGGCAATGCCTGGGAACATTTGCAATCTTTACGTTCGGTTTACTAGATTTCTCCTCCCCCATCTACCCCCTCCCAGTGCTTCAGAAGAAACTCAACTGATATTTTTATTACAATGAAGAGATCAAACCTGAGTTACATTTCACCATGAAACAGGAAATTCTGTCTACTGAAGCCTGCTGTCTGAGGATCACCTCTTCTTGCAGAGGTTACACAGTCCCAGCAGACTCACCAACCTCTAACTAAAGATAGTTAACATCTGGTAAGCCTCCAAATACTCCCCAGACTGCTTCTTCCAACCCACATCAGCAGACATCTATTCACACAGGCTGCCATCTGTGACTGTTGTAGCAGGAAGCTTAGTAATGTGTCTGATTCAAGACTAGAATTGTTTCCGAGGGACCGGAGGGGGTAGCATTTCCAGTCTCAGTAATACCCATTTTAGCAGTGAAAACTTGAATTCAAAAGTTCTCCTACTCCTACTATAAGATCTTCTAGGAAGGAGCAAGGATCTGGGGTTATTCTATACCTACAACTCCCCTAATCTAATTCTAAGGGAAGCTGATTAATTCACTTCTGCTGAATCATCCAAGATGAACAATAAATAGTCAAGGAATAAAGTAGAAATTAAGTTATACTCCAGAGACAGAAGTTTGAAAAGGAGATAGGAAAAGGCCTTAAGGCAAGCCAACTTGTTCAAAGATACAGCCTTTTTGTACAGACATTCAAGCCTTGTCAGCAAGTAGCAGGAAATTAACTACTAATTGCATCAGGGCACATATTTTCCTTCTCTTTGCATTCTCTGCACAAAAAGTAACCATGCACGGCTATCTGCCTTGCCCTACTAACTCATGCCGTAACTTGTGTTAAAGGCTTCGCTTTTTCAATGCAAAAGCAATGCAGAAGTTCTTTTAACCTTTTAGCTCTCCACAGCTAAACAAGCGGTGTCAAATGAGAAGCAACCAAAACCATAGTAAATGGGAAAACTAAAGGTACAAAGACGCTCGGTATGTGGCACCTGTCCTCCATCTGCTCTCAGGTAGGAAAATTCAAGTTATTAAAAACTCCTGCTACCCAACTTAGCTCTCCAGCAAATAGACTGACTCCATAATTAGTTGTCTTTTACTGTGTTAAACATGTATTCCTAAGAGTCTGTTCAGAACAATAATTCATGTAATTTGCTCAGAATTTTACATGCCCAACTCCATGCTCCTGAGCTTGTGCAAGAACTGTAGGGTTTTCAGGACACTACCATTCAGCCTTTGGATTCCAATACATATAGTCCTTTCCCAGCTCTCTATCACCAAGCATGTAGTGAAAAATGTTAAAAACATCATCTAAAAAAAAGAAAAATCCCAAACATTTCTGAAAGCAAGATCAATAGCTAAAAAATTGCAGTTTATGTCAGTACTGTATTCAAGCACTCAGAAGTGAAAATTTCTCCCCATTTCATTCTGATAAAAGTGAGAAGCTACAGGACCTGCTAATTTTATGTAAGAACTGGATGGCAATTTTGCCACTCAGAGCAATTTAAGTTACCTCAAATTCAACCTATACCTCCCCCAACATATTTCCTAAGAATTCAAACCCCTTATTTAGACGTCATTGCTTCATATTTCAGAAGTCACACATCACCTGCTATGTAGACTTCCTCCTGTGTCAGGAACATGTAGGTCTCCAACTGGTATTCTTGTGTGAAAAACTCAGGAGTTCCACTGCTCTACAGTAATTCTCCACATTCTCCCCAAAAGGCGAGACTCAGAATACTTAAGATTTTTCATTGCCAATTCTTTTTGCAGACTCTGGACTCTTTTGTTCAGAGTTGTGTTGCGGCAGTGCCAAGAACAACCTGAGAAGGCTACCGTTAAGATGCTGGTGACTTAATACTTTGATATGCAAGTGTCACTCTCCAGACAGTAGAGAAGTCCCATGAACCAGTTAATCCCCATCTATGTTTATGGAATTCAAAATTTAAATGAAATTACTCTGTTATATGAACAGTTGTTTATTCAGCCATTTTTTTGTACTTTACAGCTGGAATTCTGGAAATTCAAACACCACATCTTTGCCTGTGAGCTTCTTGTAGACACCAGAAAATGTCTCCACCTGTGAAGACAAATAATCTTGTTTATACATACTGTGTAAACAAGTAATTCCAAGTTAACACACGTAAGATGCTCCAGTATTTGCCACTTCATCGTCACTCTGCCATAAGCTCTGGGGCTAACTACTTTCTTCTAGATGAAGACAGCTGAGCAATTACACAGAAGATAGGTTTTCTGGAGAGTATTTGGACACTCTTTGATTTGTAACCATGGAAGACCCTGAGAGACAAGCAGGCCCAAACACACCTCTCCAGAAAAAAGCCAGGCAAACTGCAGGCTGTATGGAGCCCATCTGTTTAAGGTCAAAACTAAGTGTTTCACTTCAAAAACAATAAAATCAACTAAAAAACCAACCCAACTAATCCCTAAATATACAAAAAAAATGAACAAAACACTGTCTGTTCCCATGAAGAAACCAATATAGCTACTTTACAATACAGGGGCTTCGGCAAGTTGAACTAGAGCTTCAGTTCAAAACTGTTTTGCCTCATCTTCAGCACCTTATTCCTGATACAAACAGAAGCATCTCTACTGCCAAAAGCCAGTCTTTTGCTGTATCACTAAGCAGTCTTAGTGAATGTCAGAATGCCACCCTGACCTGTATGAGAAAATAAGTTTTATTCAGTTACCTTGTGTTCAACATTGTTCTGCTGTGCTTTGTCCAGATGGACCTTTATAAGCCTGCTGCCGTCCAGTTTTACGCGGATTCTCTTGCCCACGATTTCACTTGGGAAGACGAGGTCTTCAAGAATAGCATCATGCACTGCAGTGAGTGTACGGCTGAAACACCACATTTGTATCATTAAAACACATCCTCCTTAAAATCTTCATTTTTCAAGGCTTAAGCCTTTCACAAACATGCTTTAGCTGAAAATTCAGTGGCATTTTTTTTCTTTAATGCCACAGTAGAACAGTACCACACTATCACATGCTATGCAAAAATAAAAGCTAAATTCTATAGTGGGTACAGTAACTTACTGACTGTATAAGGGGAAAAAGTAGCCACATTGCTAACCTTCTAGATCATACACTGTTTTGCAGAAACAGCCCTGAAACATTCTTCTATTTCTACACATTTAAGGAATATTTTATTTAAATCAGAACTAAACTGTCCCATCTGCAATTCTGCCAGAGACACTCACTGGAAGAGTTTAAGTGTGCAAATATCTTCAGCTACACAGAGTACGTTCATAGAAGGCCCAGTTCTAAAACACTGGTTTTTTCATCTGCCTGAGCCCAAGCAGTTTAGAACATCAACATATTACAGGAAAAGATCAGCTGGTAAGTTTAATCCACACTTAGAAGACTGATTCATGTCTATGTACATGTTCTTGAACTGTCCAGAAGTGAGCCAAAATGAGAAAAATTAGCCCAGGTTATTTTGCATGAGTTTAGAGGACTAATATGATTTCCAGCATCTCTACCTGCAGTTTCAAGGCAGTACGACTAGGAACTAAGACCTGTGTCTACAGCAGCACTTGAAACCCGTGAAGACTGGGACAGCCAAGGGAGCCCAACATCAATCACGTTTCTGTGCTTTGCAATGCACATAGCAGTTTTACACCACCAGCCTGACCTTGTCTCAGGCCCAGCCAGGGTCAGCCCTGCACACTTGCCTTCTCTCGTGCAGAAACTAGCAGGATGCTAATCACAGACACAGATGTCAACTTCTCTAGCCACTGTGCAATACTAGTTTTAACAGAACACAGGCAGAGTCCTCCGAATGCAATTAGATGAGTACTATGAAACTGTACTTTTAAAATCCATGCCTAAAGATTGCAAAATACAGTAACACATATGACACAGGTATAATACTGGGGCTGGGAGAAGTTAAAGGATGTACCACATCTCATAAAAAGGACAAATTTTTAAGACAGACTACATAATGATACAGCTAGATACAGAACAATATAGACAAGGCACTGACATTCACAGAGACACAGCAGTGTTGCATGTCTAGCAATCAAGAGACTAAATAAGAGCAAGGCAGGTCATTTAACACAAATGACTATACTGCTGCTATTAAATTCATACCCAGAGGGACTAGTACTCATATCTATACCCCTCCTCAACCACTCTCTCCCTCCATCCCCTTCCATGTGCCAGCCTTGACTTCTGTACAGTTTAATGTGTGATGAGGAAATGGCACTTCCTAAAACTTAGAAAAAAATAATTCTTGTCAGCACACTTTGGTAACAGGGAAAGCAGGTTGGGGTTTCTTAAGCCAGCACTGCTGGCTAAAAACTGACTACAGCTGTAGCTGGAAATCCAGATGGAGTGCTAAGAAATGCAACACCATGCCCAAAGATGAGCTTTCTACTGCACGCTTTGGCAGTGAAGTGGCAGATACTATTTCAAGCAGTAAGAGAAAGGACAAGACCACCCAAACAACTGAATGACTTCTCAAAAACTCAACTAACCATTATTTGACTGAACTACCAGTTACAAAAGAAGGCTGTTATACTGAATCAGTATTATTTACTAACCTCCTGGGACGCTTCTGCTTGTTTTTTGTGCGGCTTTTTCTTGTTGGCTTGGGCAGAATTCTTCTCTGTTAAAAAAAAAAAAACCAACCAACAAAAAAGGGCATTTCTCTAGTATCTAGTAGTTGTAATCTATTAAAAAATATCCCCAACACATGCACCTTCTCCCCCCAACTAGAAAATGCATGAAAAATCAAAAAGGGAGATTTAAGTATGCTCAAAGCTATACCAGCATTAGAATCTCGAGTTACTTGCAGAAGCTGAAGTGCTCTTTTGCTTTTTCAATTACTAATCATGTATTTAGTGCACCAAATAATAAAAGATTTGCACTTCATCCCCTCTCCCCATGATTACAACCACATTAGTTTACTGTGTCTCATTAGCAACATGAACATGCTTCGCTGGGAACAGAAATCCCAGAGAATTTTACAATTTCTGTGAGACTGAGACTCTGGTGCAACCCAGAGTAGTGAGCTCAGTCCCACGGACAGGTAGAGGTTGAAATGTTAGTTTGAATAGAGAGATATATTACACAGTCCAGATCAAACCCTGGCTTAAATGTAAGCTGTTCCAAAAGCAGGATGTAAAGGAATTTGTATATTTAGATCAGTAAAACTTATTTTCTACTTCCCTGCTCCAAGGGTAGATGTTTTAAAAGATTGAGTTTTAGGTGCAATTGTAGCCACCTGCAGTATTTTCACATCACAGCTTCTTCATGACTGTATTCATGATGGGGTTACCATAATCCAAACTGGGTCATGTCATACTCAAGAACATTTCACCTAGAGCAGAAGAACTGCACATGTTCCCTTCTAAAATACAGATTACTGAACTGACAAGGAATTCTCAAGCACATAGGTAAAGTGAGCCAGAGGCACTTCATTAAAATAAACTTTCTTCGTCACATGAAGATTCAGGGTAAAGTGTTCTGGCTCTTCACATTAAGAAGTATTTTCACTACTAACAGTTTGTGTTAAGTAATTGTCCACTCTGGAGACAGATCTCCAGTTTGTCCACCTCTCAGTACTGCCCAAAGAGACCTCCAACACCCTTTCAAGCCTTAGGTCCTCCATATATTTAGAACTTGAGTCAGTTTTTAAGTTCCTAACTTGAATTTTAAGTGCTTAGATTATGCAAGTGTAGTAGAGTACCTATTAATTTGCTCCCTTTTACTTTCAAGCTTTGCTTCTCCAACTTCTGAAGGAATCGGAGAGGTCAGAACAAGAAAGTTCTATTCTCCATGCAGACGTTTCACATCTCAAAGCTTACATAGCCTCAGCTGCCAGCTGAAATAATTCTACCTAACATCCACAGGACACTCATTACATTTCCTGCTGGTACAAAAATATGCATTGTATTACCGTGAACGGGCAAGACAGAAGGGTAATGTAGCACTGTAACAGGTCATCCAGAGAGGCTGTGGAATCTTCGATGTTTTCAAGTCTCAGATAGACAAAACCACAGCTGACCTTATCTAAGGTTGACAGCTGGTTCATGCATGAGGTTGAACTAGATCACCTACAGAGATCTCTTCAAATCAGCATTTTTATGATTCTAAGTCTTTTACCTGTGCAATGAACACCACATGTTTTCCACTAAATTTCTTCTCCAGCTCACGAACTAGCCGCACCTGAATCTTCTGGAAAGATTTCAGCTGAGGAACGGGTACGAAGATAATGATGGCTTTTCTGCCACCACCCACTTCAATTTCCTGAAACAGAAGGACAAGGCAAATGTTACCCGGGGGTCAAGAAGTAATGTTTGGTTCGATGGTGAATCCTCTGAGCACAGGCATTTGATAGTCTTGCTTATGACTTTGCAGGGCAGGGAGCACATCACACAGCAGTACCTGCCTTAATGCATTAAAGACAAACCACTGAACAGGAGAGCCTCTATCAGAGCACTTGTTTTGCTGTAAAGGAGCAACTGGGCAATAAATCTCACCACTGTGTTCAGAGTCACATCCTCTCAATTGCAAAGCTCATTTTTTTCGCAGGATGAGACTCAGATGCTACAATAACTATACTGAATGCTTACAGTCACATCTGCAGAGATACTTATATGCTGATAGAAAGTTTCAAAAATTACTTGCCTCTAATGCAGACTCTAGACAAAGTTAACTTTAACAATCTCCTGTTTTTGAGCTACTGCTTCATGAACATCACCTGTCCCCCACTTGCCAAGGCCTGCATCACTACTCAATCAAAACATTTCCTTCCTCTCCAAACGTCAGCAGGATTACAACACACCAACACAAGTTACTTTTCCCCTGGCTTATGCTCCAACAATTGATCAAAACAAAGTCAGCATAGGCTTACAAAGCATTTATCCTGTGAACCTGGCTGCAGGGATATCCTCATTTTCCAACAGGATGGAAAGATAGATTATTTTTCACAAGCTACATTCCCACGTGAGCCAACTCAGATGCCCACTGGAGATTTCTTACAAATAAAATGAAGCACCTAAGTAAACAACAAAGATATTTCTAGAAGCCTGAGGACAGCTCACATTGCTGTACTTAAGCAGGGACATGGTTCTTCTGAAGGCCTCTGAACTTGCACACCAAGCTGCTTTTTGCACTCCCAGATTCTTTAACTCAACTCTAAGGAGTCATGTCCCAGTATCTGTACTGATGGGCCAGGGCAATAACCAAAAGCAACGTACTTAAGTTTCTGACTGCAGGGACCAGCCTCACTGCTGCCATTCACTCTCCCAGGTTGACAAATCGTAATACCAGTTTTCTTCCTCTTTTCCACTGTCTTCTTTCTTTTCTTCCTTTAGGTTTCACTTGCCTGTATGAACTAAAACTGAAATATACAGGCAGGCTAACCTACATGATCAAATCAGTCTCTTACCCTAATCCACCTACCTAATCTAGTACTTGGTGCATAGGAGATTCACAATAAACTGATTTTACAAAGAATATAACAGTTTATGTTCCTGATGAAGTTTCTGCAATGCCTACGTTTCGAGCCAATATCCACATGCAAAAAGCCAGTTCTGGACCCCAAAATCAAATTGCAGAGACAGCAAGTAGAACAATTATTTTTGAATGCTTTTATTTAACACATCCAACTGCTATTTGAGTTTTTAGTGACTTTTCAGATCAGCTCCCAAGAAAAACACTATTACAAAATCCTATGTACTAACTGCAAATGCCAGAAGATAAGCCACAACAGCAGGTAATAAAACCACCACGGCCTCTAAGAAAGGGCTGAAAACATCATTCGCCTACTACACTACTCCTTACAAAAACTAAACATACACAGAGCAAGTCACCATGCAGTTCTGTGGAGAAGGCCCAGCCTACCTTAGCTGCTGTGATGTTCAACTCCCGCAGCTGAGCCTTTAAGTCGGAGTTCATTTCCAACTCCAGCAGAGCCTAGAAAAGTGAAGTTGCAAAACAGTCATTACATTCGCTTCAACTCATAAGAACACTTGAGACCAAAGCCTGTCCAGAGTGCCAGGGAGCAGCTAGATACTTTTTACCAGTCAACAGCAAAAATTTAACTTCCTGTAACTCACACTAACATGCAACAAGTTCAGTTGTTGGGAATAGAGGCTAACTGGCCCAGTTTCTAAGTAAAACTAGGAAAGAGAACACTTTTAGACAGCCCCAACCTCAAAGTTCAGGCTCTGAACAAGTGTCACAACACTGTCTGTATAGCCTGCAGTGAGCTACCAAACAGCAGAAGGAAAAGCCACATACCTGGGATATACCAGACTCGAACTCATCTGGCTTCTCGCCATTAGGCTTCACAATCTTGGCGCTAGAGCTGAACATGGCCTTTCTGCAACGCAAAAGAACAGCTCGGCTGTGACCGGGCACATGTCACCTGCTACAAACATAGCCAGCACCCGGCAGTCCGGCCGAGCAGTCACACGCAGCAGAGCGAAGCCAGGAGTGCCGCAGGGGCCACTCCAGCCCCAGCCCGTCGCTCCCGACGATGCCAACCCGGGCACGGGAACACCGTCCCGGGAGCGCGGGGCCCGCCCGCGGCGGGGCCGCCCCGAGGCCNCACGCCGGAGGGAAGCCGAACCCGGAAGAAGGGCAGAGCGGATACCGCGTGCCCTACAAACCGACCCCACTTCCCTTAGCGCGAAGCCCGAGCGGACATTTCCAGTCTTGGCACGGCGTGCCGCGGCCCGCACATGCGCAGTGCCGGCGGTAGGGGCTGCCCTCCGGGCCCGCCCCAGCCGCTCCCGGGGACGCGAAGAGGTGACAAGAGGAGGCAGCTCTGCGCTTCCCGCGGCGCGGAGCGAAGGAGCGGGAAGAGGAGGTGGCCCTGCTCCGTCCCTCCCTGTTGCGCCAAGCCTTCGCCGCCACTTGCTTCTTCTTGGGCCCGGGAGGCGTCAGGCGGCCCCGCCGCTCCGCTCCCCTCACAGGCGGAGTTCCCGGCCTGTGGTGTGGGAATGCTGCTCCCGGAGGGAGTCACCCGGATCTCGGGCGTGGCGCGGCGGGGCGGCTCGGCCGTGCAGACGGGCGGCGGCGGCTGTGGCAGCAGCCTTTGCCCTCCCCTGTGTGCCGTCGCTCCAGGTTAACTCAGGGGCTGGGACTCCCGTGATTCCCGGCCCTCTCCAGTGGAGCAGAGCTGCGGGAGCAGCGTTGGCACAGCACCCCGCTGTGCTGCGCCGGCACGGCCGGAGCGTGGGCCATGGCGGGCCAGCATTGGTTTGGTTCAGCTCTGTGAGCAACACCTCTCACTTGCCTCCACTAAGACGATGTCACAGCGCTCAGAGCTAATACACTTTGACTAGACTAGAAATAAAGCATGTGTCTTCAGCCGTGTTCAGGTACTACTAACTCGAGATACGAGAGTGCTGGGCTTGACATATTCTGTCATCACTGGAAGTACTTTTTATTACATATTGTGTCATTATCTAACAAAGAAGGCTCTAATAACACTTGGGTTGCACTCTGATAAAAAGAACAAGCTGTACTATAATTCCAAAGGAAGTGACTTGGTTGCTGATTCAGGTGAAAGTGCCTGGCTGAGCATCTGAAGTGAAGCTAAAACCTTGCCTTGACAAAAAAAACCCCATCTTGACACTTGTTGGCTGATTTAGGCTCCCCATTACAGGGACAGTCCCACTCAGAGGCAGGTGTCCAGCTCTTGTCACACACTGTCCAGAGAGGTTTTACCCAGGGATGGGGTTCAGAGCACTGATTCCACGATCAGGTTGGCTGGATAACCCTAAGAGCAGTCAACTTTAGCTTGTAATACCACATTCACTATTACTATGTAATGGTGTGTGTAAAGTCTGTTACTTAAAAAAAACCCAACACAGTAGTGGAGTAATAAGCTCTTCTTGTAAACAAAAAACCAACAAAGACACCAGCACCCCAAGCTTAAACAACCTCATCATCTGTAGAAGGCAGCCTGTCATGTTTTCTAACATTTGTGGGCTGTTGGTAAATTTCTGATAGCCAGAAAAGCAGACTGTTCAGTTCCCATTTTTCTCCCAAGTCACGCTTCCTTGCTAGCATGAATTCAACGAGTAGGAAAAACCGCCCAGCTCATACTGATAGTCAGGATTAGTCTCTATAGAAACTGGAAATAAGCTAAACAGCAGTGATCAGGATCTGACTGAAGACTAAAAAAAGGCAAGATCACAAATAATCATCTCAGCCGTCCGCCCTCAGTTTATACTGTGAAATCATTTACAAGAGGGAGAAAGAATAAGTGGTGTGTGGATAGATCAAAACTGGACTGTACAGAGCATTAATGAATGCAATGTGACTATCTATAGCTTCCCACCTCTGTGTTATTAGTGTTACTGAACAGACCGGGATGCTGCATAACAGCAATGAGAGAAGAAGGTGTAGAGGTGTTCCCTTTTGGACACCAAATTTGTGCTAGGGGAAGGATGCAGAGAGTCAAGATCTATGTGAGCTTTACCCAGTTGATAACACCTGGTATCCAAAGCAGCTGGAGAAGAAGCAATGAAAGGGGGTGTGTGGTACTCAGCAGACTTAAAAAATATGGGGTTTTCCCAGTTTGAATATGAGCTCTGCATGTTGGTCATGACAGCAGAAGAATTACTGCTCAGTCCTTGCATGTAAATTTTATGCATGAATCTATTCAACCAGAGAGTTAATTAATGTAACAGAGGATCTTTGCTTACTTCTCCCATCACTTACTGCTCGTTGCTCCTTTAGCATGTGTTGATCAAAGAGGACTACGAGTAATGAAAAAGTGCAAACCTGTAAGGAATAAGAAATCCTTCTGCTATAGAAAGTCATAATTAAAAGAAAAGCTAACCAAGAGCAATAAAATAATTGCAGACAGGAAGCAGTGAAAAGTCTCAGTGGAAACCTTTACAGAGACAATCAGTGTAAATAATCTTGATCTGAGAAAAGCAGACATAAGCATTTTGTAAGAGTAATATGAAGTCTCATGAATATGCTGGAGGAAGCAAGAAAAATGTAGTAATTATATTCTGGTAAAATTCTGACTACATTGTTTCTGTATTCCACCAAGGCCTGTCAAATGCATAAGCTCTTTGGTTTTGGTAGGTTTTTCTTAAACAGAAGTGTCATCCAGCTGATATGCACAGTAATGTTAACCCCATTCGCTTTCACATTTTTGGCATTTTACCAAGCCACCTTTGTAAATCCAAAATACAGCACCCTGCAGCTCTGGCACCTTGCAGTCAGCTTTGTCTCAGTGCACCTGTATTAGGGCTACAAGGGAAGTCCAGCTGCTGAAAACAGAGCAGCACATACCGGTTGGGCTGTTCCTGGAGGCAAGCATAGCAGTGCCCCTATGTCTGCTACTTGAATCTCAGCAGCAGCTCAGCTGAGGCACTGCATTCAGCACATACCCAGACCTCCCAGCTTTGGCCTCCAAGTACAGGACACTCCGGAGAGGAGGCAGCAGGATGTAGCTGGCAACAGTCTGAACTTCAGCCGGCTTGGAAAAGTGTCTCATTAATGCACATCAATATCTCACAGGCAGGTGCTAACAGGATGGTACCAGAGCTTTTTTGGTGGTGCCCAGAGACAGGACAAGGAGTGACGGCCGTAAACTAAAACACAAGTTTCACCTCAACACGAGGAAGACATACACTGAGGCTGGCAGAGCACTGGGACAGGCTGCCCAGGGGGCTGTGGAGTCTCCCTCTCTGGAGACATTCCAAACCCACCTGGAAGTGTTCCTGTGCCACCTGCTCTAGGTGAGCCTGCCTTGGCGGAGGGCTTGGACTGGATGATCTCCAGAGGCCCCTTCCAACCCTGAGGATCCTGTGAAGGTGTTTCTCCTTCCTCCAGGGGCCATCTCGGCAGAGGGCTCGGCTGGGACACGCTGCCCTGGAGCCCGTGGTTGGAACCGCAGGCTGAGAACCCGCTTACCGACCTGGTTCACCTCCACTTTAGGGCGCGCTAAACACGTCGACGCACCTGTGAGATCCCATTCGCCTTTTAACAACTGCGGCTTCCAGAACGAGGTGGTTTGCTTAAACCGCTGGGAGCTCACACACCTCGTGGCCCACCCCAAAACAGCAGCTGATTTAGGCTTGCAAAACACCATTGTTTTCGTGGCGGGAGGGAGCAGGCACACGCAGAGAAGGCAGCCCGGACAAAACCGCGCGGCCTGGGCCTTTCGCGTAGTTTGTCCTGCCCGGCGGCCCGTAGGGGCGGCGCAGGCGCGGCGGGCGGATGGCGGCGGGGCGGATGGCGGCGGGGCCGTGATGCTGCGCTGGCTCCTGGCCGTGCTCAGCCCCTGCCTCGCCCCCCGGGCCGCCGGCATGTTCTACGCCGTGCGCACCGGCCGCCGCACCGGCGTCTTCCGCACCTGGTGAGCGACGGCCGCGCCGGGAGCGCGCCCCCCCCCCCCCCGGCCCGGCCCGGCCCCCCGCCC
>VWZF01004717.1:37138-135361 GCA_013396755.1 Sclerurus mexicanus | reverse complement strand
CTCGCCTCACCGCCGCCCGCTCTGTTGCAGGGCGGAGTGCCAGGAGCAGGTGAACAAGTTCCCCTCCGCCAGCTTCAAGAAGTTCGCCAGCGAGAAGGACGCCTGGGCCTTCGTGCGCGGCGCACTGTCGGGGCAGCAGCAGCCGCAGCCCGAGCCGGCAGGTACCGCGGCCCGCCGGGCCGGGCGGGACGGGACCGGGCACAGGCACTGCACGGTGCATGGGGAGCGGGACGAGCCCGGCCCCTGTCCGGGCACTGCTCGGGGGAGCGGGGCGGGCCCGCCCTGTCGCTGTCGTGGGGCCGTGGCGGTGCCGCCGGACACGGCCAGGGGTGCGCCCACGCAGTGAAAAGGTTTCTGTGGGTGCTCGGAGAGCGGTGCTTGTGCCGTGCCCATCCTAAGGGCCATTCCATGTCTGTCTCCTCTCCAGTTTGATCTGGGATGAAGAGTGACGTTTATTCTGTACTATTTTTTTCCTAATAGCTTGAGGGGGTGTCAGATAACAGATTAGCATTGCTAAGGGATGATTACAACTGTTGTCTTTAAAAGCAATCGTTCCACATAAAATTGGATCCGGTATGTGTTGAACTTTTTGTCTTTTTGTGTTTTGGAAGGGGCACTCGGTCTTACAGCTGTAACGCAGGAAAACGGTAGCCAGATAGAGGAACTAAATACCTTGTGTTGCAGTACGTGCAAAAGGCCATATGAACAGTCTACAAATGAGGAACAGATTGCAAAGCGAGTAAAACATGATGAATTATTCTCAACATACTCAACACCAACAGTCAGTGAAGATAAATTTTCGTATATGGGTGAGGTCTTTGATAAGTCCTTTAATTCTGTTCATTTCTTTGTACTCTTTCATAAGCAACAAGTGTTACTATTAGAAACCTTTTAGGGAGGTTTGTGTATGGCAGCATCAGGCCCATTGTTTCTTTTTAAAATAGAAATGTGAACCATAATCTACTTGTTCACATTGTCTTTCAGTGTAATTTTAATTGGCTTCAACTGGTATCAACATATAGTGTAATCATATCACTGCAGGTGTGATTTTATGTGTGTGCAGGTTAAGGACTATATTTAAATATACAGGTGTAGCTGGGAAGCTTTGAAGTTGCCTGAAGAAGCAGGGTCTGTAGCAAGAATTGTGGGACTTGGGGCAGAAGCTCTTCTTAAGCTTGACTGGTTTGACAGCAAGTGAGGGTGTGAAGCTGCAGTGGGACTGCTGGTATTCTGCACTGCTGATTTCCATAGCTTCTGTATTTGACTTTTGTAAGGGCTCTCTGGGAAGGGCAGTTTTGGGGATTATCAATAGACATTTCTTTCAGCTTAAAGAGTCTGTGTCCTTGAAGGAGTGTTTGAACTTCTGATTTGGGTAATTTTTTTTTTTGTAGGTGACTTTGTAGTTGTTTATACAGATGGTTGTTGCTCAGGTAATGGACGTAATAGGGCACGTGCTGGAATAGGTGTCTACTGGGGACCAGGCCATCCTTTGTAAGTAGCTGGTTGGATTTTTTTTTTTTAAGTAATACATTACTGTTTGTTTTTTTGTGGTTTACGGTACTAGCCCCCTTTTAAATATGAAACTGTTGCTGAGGCTCATAATTACAGTGTTCTGAGACTAGTGAGTTGCTGAGGGGAAAAGAGAAATCATCTCTGGGGAAAATCCACTGGAAATAATATTTTGGAGTGCTGAAGCTATAATTCAAGTAATGCAGAAAGTTTTAAAATAGAAGCAGGTGTGTACAGAAGACTCTGAATGTAATTGCATATTGATGGCAGGTCCAAATGTGCAGGTTGCTCTATGCTGGTGGAAGCTAGACCTAGAATATCCTCCTTTTTAAAAAGTAACTCTATTGTATTTATTTTTTTAATGTATACTCTTTATCTACTCTTCTGAATATTTGGGGTAACTAATCTACTATTCCTTCCTTGGAGACAGAAATACCAGTGAAAGACTTCCTGGACGGCAGACTAACCAAAGAGCAGAAATACATGTAAGTAGTAAATGTCCTGGGATGCTTCTCCTTGTTAGACTGCAGTAGCACACTCATAACTATTTCAGCTCTAGTCCTCAGAAACTGTTTGTGGAGCTGTGAGGGAAGAATACAAAATATCTGGAGTTAATACTTCTCTTCAAGTTTTATTGGTCTTCATTGGTTTTGAGCAAGGTAATTCACCTTGAGAATTCCCATATGTCATCAAGCATGGCTATTTAAAACAGCCTTACATTGGGAAAGCCTAGCTCTCAAATATATATAGATTCCCTTGCATTTTTAATGTGTATGTTTCACACCTCGGAGTGAGGACTGCTGAGTAGCAGTTAAGGGGAGAAACAGCTTCTTACGATGATAGGATCAGATGATAGGATCAGAGCATCGTAATCCACAGATAGATATAACGAACAGTTCTTGGCTCCTGACTAACTTCTATTGGCAGTAGCAGATTTAGTCTTTCCTTCTCACCTCCTCTTAATTATGGTACTGCTACTATTCCAAACTGCATGTTTGGAGATTAACTGAAATGGGGAATTGATCCACTTAAAAGCTACAAGAAGGTCATTTTAGTGAGAGATAACTAGAGATGGTGGTGGTGTGTGGTCAGACGTCACTAAAGAGCCTTTCTTCTTTACATCCTCAGCCATCCACATCTCCCTGTTATATTTTAGAGCACCAAAAAAACCCCCAACCTGTTAAGGGTTCCAGGCTGTTAGAACTGATGTGAATCCCCCCTAGTTATGGAGAAAATGCTTAAAACTTGATGTGCAGTTGATAGAGGTTTCGATACGTAGAAAATGGGGCAGAGAGCTACTCCTTCAGCACGGAGTTGAACATCAGAATATTTGGGGGGCTTTTTTGCCAGTGGAACTTAAGTGGCTGCCTTCTTGCCTGAATCATAAAGGTGCCATCTGCATGCATAATCTTGGATCCTCTACTCTATAAAGCATTTTGATAACCATTGGTGGGGAGATTACAGCAATACGCTTCATAGTTCTGTGTTAGCATCAGGTACTTTGTTGGTATTTTAATTGCGTAGGATCAAAATCCTGTTCTGAACTGTGATTGTATTGAAACATTCTTAAGGCAGCCTGCAAGGCAATAGAGCAAGCCAAGAGTCAAAACATCAAGAAACTAATCATCTACACTGATAGCAAGTTCACTATTAATGGTAAGTTAATGATTTTACTTTTCCTGATATTTTCATTAGATAAGGCCCACAGAACATACTAAGTCCTGGAGAGAGGGATACAAGGAAGAGAATGCATAACTTACCATGCATGACTGCTCAGGGAAAAACTTAAGAATCCTCAGGCATCGCCTGCTAACTGGGTGAAATAAGAGTAGAGTCAAAAGTGCCTGTTACAGTAAAGGCTGATGGAAGTAACCACAGGATTTTTGCCTTGAGATGTTCAGTATGACACAAAGTCTAGAAAAAAATGTCATTCTTGTATACGCTGTTAAGGCTGTTCTCAGGAAATTGCTTGGAAGTTGGTGTAGTAACCCTGTAGGTTTTTTGTTTTTTTGCTTGGATTGAAGAGGCTGTTTTAACACAGATGTGTGAAGTACATTCAAGTTCTTTTGCTTCCAAGCTTTTAGGCTACACTGGAAGACTAGCCAGAGATATGTGCTCAGAGTAGGTATTGAAAGTTGCACCTTCATCCAAAGACTTGGAAAATTTAATTTTATTCCCTATAAATACTGTATGAAGCAGCCAACAAGACTTAATTTCTGAATAAAACTTCTTCCTCTTTCCTCAAGATCTTCAGATTTTGCTCACATGATAATCTGAACTGCATATGTATTTTTTTTTTACTTTGTACACAGTTTTACAAAGGGAGTATGTTTTCTGTTTCCAGATAATTTTGGAGGTTTGATTTGGTGCAGTTTTTTTGAAATAACATTAACCAAAAATCTACTGCAACTTTTAATTGGAAATTAAATATTATACTTTCACTCTTTGATTTGCTTGCAGTTTGCTCTTCCATTTTGGGTCACTGAGATGCAGGTTCCATTCTTGTTTAACCAGTTATTCTGTAAATGTGTCTAGGAGTTATTTTTCAAAATGCCAGAGAAGGAGGCTTGTGGTTAAATACAAATGAAAGTGGTTTGTTTTTTAGGAGATTTTGTTTGCAAGATTGGTGATTTCCTATTTGGTTCAGGTCTGCTTGTCATGAGAGCAAGTAAGGATGTCTTACATTGTCTGCACCAGCAAAGATCTTTAAAAAAAAATTTTAAAAAAATCATTATTTAAACAGTAATACAGTAAATTTTCTGGCCAGCAAGGGATAGACAGAACATTAAATCAAATTCTGTAGTAATCTTTTTACATGGTCCTTCTCTGAAGGATTCTGTTTAGCATGCAGAAGCCGTAAAACAGGTGGCCATCTATTTTTCCTCTATGCATGTGTCTCTTCAATTTCTCTAAAACTTATGAAGCAGTAGATCTGATCTAGCTTACTGTACCATCAAAGACGTCCTTATCTTCAGTTCATTGAAGTTAGTGAGATAATTTTGGTGTAATGCATGTATAAAATTGTAGTCTTTATCTGTTTGGAAAAACATGTTTGGGCAATTTAAGTAATAATGGAAAAATCCTGAAAGACAGCAATAGAGAACCAAACAAGAATATCTTCTATCTCCATTGTCTTTGCCTGAGACTTTGTGCAGAGTTAATGTCTTGGTAAAAGGCTCTTGGCTCCATCTTGATTCCTTGCTGGCTTTTTTAATAGTATTTTTGTGGTGATGCTCCCTTTGTGTAGGTATTACAAGCTGGGTTGAGAACTGGAAGACAAATGGCTGGAGAACAAGTTCAGGAGGAAGTGTAATAAATAAAGAAGATTTTGAAAGACTTGATAAGTTAACAAAAGACATAGAAATTCAGTGGGTAAGTTCATCATTTCTTATTTTTAATGACTTAAACAAGCTCCTTGTAAAACCTTGTATGACCATAACTAAGACTTTTGTAGAGCATAATATTGTACATCGCTGCTTTTTGTATTTAAAGCAAATTAGCGACAGAATCTAGACTCTTGAAACCAATATTTCATTTATTTAAAATAATGTTTGTTCTCTGTCTCTTATTACTACTTAGAAAATGCCTGCAAAAATTATTTTTAGTTTGTTAGTAGATGAAATTTCTGTATCTGGAACTCTAACCATAAAACATAACTGTGTTTTTTTTCTCATAGCTGAAGTTCTTGATTCGCTTTCAGAACTCTTTAAGATGCTTGTTCACTAGAGTAACTCAAATCACAGTGTGTAATTTAAACTGGGAAAACTGAGAGTGTGTGAACCAAATAAACTGACTCTAGTTTTCTTAACTGTATTTCTTTGAAGAAAAATTGTTACAGAAAGCTCTTTAACTATTTTTAAGTAATTTTGCTCTCAGTAAAGAAGTAAACCAACTTCTCTACAGGTATTTTTGGTAAAATGTGTTATCTGTAAGCACTTAACATTATATGGAGTATCTTCCCTCTCCTCCTAAATTTTAGACTAACTATGGTATAAGACCACTGATTCTAGAAATAAATCTGTGTACCATTGACTTTGCAGCTGCTAATTGTATATTTACTGGGCTTCTGTCTTTACTCTGTAGAAAACAGGACCATGTATATCTTTAATGTGCACTTTTTCTGTGGAAAACCTGTTGCAGATATTCTTTTATTCATACTGTTCTGTGTTAGAGTTGGTGACTCCAATTTAAGGAATTTTAGATTTTATGTAACTACTCCTGTTATCTGTTGAGGAAAAGAAAGTGTAAAAATTTAAAAGTAAGACTGTTTAAGACCAACAAAGTTCAGTAGTTCATGAAGTATTTTACATAATTAAAAGATACTGCTTTATGCACACTTCTTAAACCCGAATCTCTTAAACTTGGGAACAGTTTTGTTTTGGGAGAAGCAATGTATACTATACTTAGCCTATACTTAGTTATGGTAATCCATTTGCTGCGGGGTGGAGTCCTCCATGGTTTGCAGGTGAATCTCTCTTCCACCATGGACCTCCATGGGCTGCAGGGGCATAGCTCCTCACCATGGTCTGCACCACAGGCTGCTGGGGAATCTCTGCTCTGGCACCTGGAGCACTTCCTCCTGTTCTGACCTTGGTGTCTGCAGGGTTGTTCCTCTCACATATTCTCACTCCTCTGTCTGGCTGTTGTGAAGCATTTTTACTCTTTCTTAAATATGTTATTACAGAAGAGCCACCAGCTTTGCTGATGGGCTCAGTTGTGACTAACTGTGGGTCCATTTTTGAGCTATCTGGATCTGGCTCTCTGATATGGGAGCAGCCCCTAGTGTCTTTTCACAAGCCAACCTCTGCAGCCCCCGCTTGGCACCAAAACATTGCCATGTAAACCTAATACCATCTCACACACACTTCATACTTGTCTCCTCTCAGATCTTGTCAAATAGCAAGATGGTTTTCTTCCTCACCTCCCCTCCTCCACCCTTACTTCTGGTAAGCATGGTCTTAGGGTTGAAAGTTTTTTCAGTTTCTAATTGAAGGATGGACAGTTAAGACATGAAAATTGAGAGATTCTTTTAATACCCTGTTTCTATATCCTAAAGGAGTGCTGTAACCACCAAGGCTGTTAATGGAATAGAAGTCTCTGGCTTTTTGGGGAAAGATTAACTTATTTAAGCACTGAATGCTGGTAGGTTTTTCTCTTTTCCAAAAGTGAGACTTTTGAGTTGCAGCTGTTGTCTGCATTTCTTAAAGGCTATGTTCCATGGTCCTTATTCAGTTCATTTCTCATAAAGATGATTTTCACAGTTTGGCAAGATTTTCCTAGAGGAAGAGAGGCTATGAAAATCCCTGGGAAGAACTACTAAGGGCTGAATGTGAGATGAGGGCCTCTGAGAAGTTGCTGCTGTACTAAGAATGAAAGGGCGTTGCATGATCAAATTTCATGTATATACTTTATTCTTGGTTTCTTGCATATCTAATCTTCCTATACTTTTGTCTTGACAGATGCATATTCCAGGTCATGCTGGCTTCCAAGGAAATGAAGAAGCTGATAGACTAGCAAGAGAAGGAGCTTGTAAACAAAAGTGCTGACATACTGGGACTAGAGACTGTTGCAGTGGGAGAAACATGACAGCAACAACTTGAGCTGCTGTAATTGTTTCAGAGTTGAACTTTGAACTGTATTTTTTTCTGGCCTGACTGCTAAATATATCCCAACTTCTGGGAGGAAAACACCCACATTTTCTTCTATCGCATTTATTTTACAATTGAGACAATATGCAGTTGATAATGAATATTTGTTTTTTCTTCATCTTATTGAAACTGCTGTGGGGTCAGTGTTTTTAGCTGTCTCGTGGACACAAAGACAAGACTTCTGAAGTAATATTAATTGGAAGTGTTCTGTATTTTCCCCTTAGTAAAATAAATTATTTTTTGTACAGAGGTATATATTTCAGCCCAAAGTAGCAGAGGTGGGAGGACTTTGGGGTTGACTGATTTGGTAAAAGGTCACCTAACACAGAGATATCCATTGATCTGCTTTGGCATTCTGGTATAGCAGTAATGGCCCCCCAGGTGGGCTCGTAACACTCGCCTTCATGTGCCTCACCGTAACATCAGTCACAGCACCTGTAGATGTCTCTGTCTCGTTGCTTTGCAAAGTGGCATGAACAAAGTAAAAAGCCAAGTCAAAAGAAAACTTGAACAATGAATTTTTACTCTTCTCTCTCTACCTGCTTCACGCCCAAGCTCTTTGTCTCTGGCTTCATGTTTCCATTAAGTAGGGTTTTTATGCATACTGGTGCTCATCAGCATTGTTAGTTCCTCTTCAGTGTTGTTCCAGAGGTAATAATTGGACATTTTTTTGGAACTAGAAGATGATCAGCTTCTCCAAACCTGCTAGATGTCATGCATGATTTCATTTTTTCCAGTCAATGATGAGATCAGTGGAATAGCTAATTTGCACTTGAATTGGACAGTAATTACCAGTAATCAATATAGTTTTGCTTTCTATGCAAGTAAACAGAAAGAGCAAACAGGTTTGGTGTGTTACCTGTGTCAACTTCTCTGTACAGTACCTTTGTACCATTGAGTAGCAGGGTTTAAGTTGCAGTCACTGTTTTTGTATTTGTTAGTTGCTATACAGAATGGTTAGAGCTGCAAAAGCATGTGACTTAATAGTTATCTTGCATTATAATATCTTTACTGAAGCAAAGTACGAGGTCTTATGTATTTAGTCACACAGATTGTGGTAGGAGGAGGAAACTGGCTAGCCTGAAGTTAATAGATCAGTGAGGACTTTTACTTTTTTTTTTTCCTCTCATCCAAATCTGCACAGTAAAGCTCATCTAGAGGTAAAGAGGGCACTGATTAGATTTTCCTCTCTGCTTCTTTTGTATATATGCACACAATTACCTGTTCATTTACTTGAGAAGTTTGGCTTGAAGGAAAACATGCCATCACCCCATATCAGATCTCTGGTTGAGGCAGAACAGTGTGACAAGCAGTGCACTTAAGAGGTGGGATCTAATAATCTGCCTATCGTACATCTTCAGTTAAACATGTAGATCCTATTTACTGTATGGAAATCTCTTTTTTTGAAGTAGAAGCTTTGGGGAAAAATGTAGGTAATAGTAGGGAGATCGTAATAGCTGTGTAATACTGAATTTAAGCAACTTGATTGCCTGAATCTAATAGGTAGATTATGATAGAAAATCTAATAGGAAAGAGTTTTATATTAATTTGATACCAATATTTATTTTTCTTCCTCTGGAAATTCAGGACAGAAGAAAGCTGAGAGGAAAGTTACAAGATTAAGGCTGATTAAAGGATAGCAAGCAAACAGTACTTAATGGGCTTGAGGGCCCGCAGAGGATGTTGGATGTTCAAGTAATTCTTTTCAGGGAACTAGAACTTCAGTAGGGTATTGGCTGTTGGCAGCCATGACATTCAGTGGATTGACACTGAACTTCTGGCTGGATTTTTTTGTGCTTCTAAAAATGTTGAGAATATCAATATTAGATCAGTTTATCTGTAATGTTATAGGACTTGCAATTAAATTTATTCCAGAATTGATAGAATCATAGAATGGTTTGGATTAGAAGGGACTTTAATTATCTAGTTCCAAATGCCCTGACATGGGCAGGGACATCTTCCACTTGACCAGGTAGCTCAGAGCTCCATCAAACCTGGCCTTGAACACTTCCACAGCTGGAGCATCCACAATTTCTATGGGCAACCTCTTCCAGTCCCTCACCACTCTCACAGTAAAGAATTTTTTCCTAATGTCTAATCTAAACCTGCTCTCAGTTTTGAAGCCATTCTCCCCTGTCTTATCTCTGCATGCTCTTCTAAATTGTCCCTTTCCAACTCTTGTAGGCTCCCTTCAAGTACTGGAAGGCTGCAATTAGGCCAGCCCAAAGCCTTTTTTTTTTCCAGGCTGAACAATCCCAATTCTCTCAGCCTTTCCTCATAGGAGAGGTGCTCCATCCCTCTGATCATCTTGGTGGCCAGTCTTTGGACTTGCTGCAAAAGGTCAATGTCCTTCCTTTACTGGGGACCCCAGAGCTGGAGGCAGCATTCCAGGTGAGGTTTCATGAAAGCAGAGGGGCAGAATCCCCTCCCTTGACCTGCTGCAGCCCAGGACATGTTTGGCTTTCTGGGCTGTGAGTGCACACTGCTGGCTCATGTGCAGCCTCTCATCCCCCAGCCACCCCCAAGTCCTTCTCAGCAGGGCTGCTCTTGGTCTTTTCATCCCCCAGCTTGGACTGATGCCAGGGATTGCCCTGATCCAGGTACAGCACCTTGCACTTGGTCTTTTTGAATCTCAGGAGACTCCCAATGGCCCTGTTCTCGAGCTTGTCCAGGTCCCTCTGGATGGCACTGCTCAGCTTGGTGTCATCTGCAAACTTGAGGGTGCACTTGGTCCCTTTGTCCATGAAGATATTAATGAAGATGATATTAATGAAGATATTAAATAACTCCAGTCCCAGTACAGACCCTTGAGGGACATCACCCTTCACTGATGTCTGTTGGGACACTGAGCCATTGACCACTACCCTCTGGATGTGATCATCCAACTAATTCCTTATCCATCTAACAGCCCACCCATCAAATTCATCTCTCTCTAGAGGGCAGGATGCTGTGGAGAACCACATCAAAGAATTCAGATAGATGGCATCTGTAGCCCTTCCCTTGTCCACTGATGTAGTCACTTGATGATAGAAGGCCACAGGGTTGGTCAGGAAGGACTTGCACTTGGTGAAGCCATTCTGGCTGCCTGGAATCACCTCCCTGTCCTCTGTGTGCCTTGGTACAGCTTCTAGGAGCATCTGCTTGATGACCAGTAGTGCTTAAATATGAATACTGTACATTAAAGGGATCTAGTACCTTTTATAAGAATCTGAGTAGTAGTGGTTAAGACACTTTGGTAACTATAAAACTCTTCAGGAAGAAAAATGCTGTGGAGACATTGTTGCATTTTCAGTTGTTTCTCCAACCTTACGTTGCCTTTATCTGGCTGTTGGTTTATTTGCCATATAGAATATATGCCACCATAGAATCGTGCAGGCTCTCAGAACCGTGGAGGCTGGAAGGGACCACCCCAATGCGTCTTGTTCATCCCAGCTCGAGCAGGTCACCCAGCATGTGAGTATCTCCATGGATGGAGGCAACAAGCTTTCTGTGCAGCATGTTACCACCTTTTTTAACTTATTTTTCCCCCCGATTTCTTTTTTATTTTTCCATATTGTGGGGCTGCAGTGCAGGTCTTTGAGGCGGACCAGTAAGTTCAGTCCGAGCATTACGGGCAAGGCACACATGGTGCGGACAGGATCGCTGCTCGGCCGGGTGTGATGTGGGCTACAAAGGGTCACGTCACCGCGGGGGCTGGTGCGGGGCAGGAGCCCCGAACCCCGCAGGTGTGTCGGGAGAGCTCTCGTACCGCTGCCCGGAGCTGGACACTCACACGAGCGCCGCGCCATCGCCCCCTCCCGCGCGTTTTGCGGCGCCCCTTTAAGGCTGTCCCGCGGGGCGGGCCCGTCCCGCTCCCGTCCCGCTCCCGTCCCGGCCCTGCGGAGCGCCCCGGCGGCGGGATGGTGCAGGCCTGGTACATGGACGAGTCCCAGGAGGACCAGCGGGCGCCGCACCGGCAGCAGCCGAACCGCGCCGTCAGCCTGGAGCAGCTGCGCCGCCTCGGCGTCGTGTACCGCAGGGTACGGCCGGGGCACCGGGTCGGGGAGCGGGGCTGGTCCCGCGGGAGGGGCGGCCGGGCCGCGGTGCGGGCACCCCCGTGGCCGTGGCAGCGCCCCCGGCCCCGCGGCAGGGCCGGCAGCAATGCCCGTCCCCAGCAATGGCGCCCGAACGGGCGGGGATGCGTTCTCCGCTTCCGCCTGTTTTCTAGTTGGATGCCGATAACTACGAGACCGATCCGTGCCTGAAGGAGATTCGGAGAGCAGAAAATTATTCCTGGATGGATATAGTGACCATACACAAAGACAAGCTCCCAAACTACGAGGAGAAGGTAGGGTCCCGCCGCCGGAGCCTGCAGCCACCTTCGGACACCCCTGCGCCTAAAACACATCCTGTACCCAACTTTAACAAAGCACTCTTGATCTTATGTAGACGTCAGAGGCCTTTTGCTTCTGCAGATTGCCCTCAAAGGTTTTAAGGATGGTTTCCATCACTGTCATTTCAAAAGAGACTCCTGCTAGGAGAGTCCCCCGCCCCCAACGCTGGCCTGTCCTCAGAGACCCTCTCGGGGATGAAGGCAAGGGGTTGCCAGCTGGGCATGGGCTTTGAAGGCTAAAACATCCTACTGGCTGCTTGCCTAATACGTCTTTTCAAAGTGAATCTTAACTCCGTGGAGTTGGAGGGATACATTCCTTGTACAAGAAGATATTTTACCTTGGGAAGCTGCTACCTTGATTATTTCATAATAGCTGAATGCAGGTGGTGCTGGCCTCTCAGGTGAGCCTCCTAGAAAGAGCTTTATCACCCCAGCCTCCCACTGCTGACTTGCTGCTCTGACCTGAGGACAGCAACCCAGGGACACTTCCATATTTCTATTAAATTTCTATTTACCAGTTTGTTTTGAGGCCATTGTGTACTACTGTTTTTTAATTGATGAGGAGGTGAATTAGGTAGTAACTCAGATTGGTTTGGTAGGCTCTACCTGACACAAAGACAGGCTGTTAATTACAGGACATAGGGACTTTTGTTCATCTTGCCATGCTGCATCAGTTATGGCTCAAGTGCACAAGTGGGGCTAAATATGCAGACCTGAGCAGGAGATGATGGTACCTGGCATTGCACTGCTCTCTGCACTAACCCAGTCAGGCCTCTGTTAATTGAACATTTGAAACATGTTTTATATTCTGCATATGTACAAAGAATTCACCATTACAGAAAAAAACAAGAACATTGCTGCTGCTCCCTGGGAGGAGAATGCCTGGAGATGGGGCTCACTGTGTAGGCAGGTGTGACATCCTGTTTGCATCAGATTGCTGTAGATGGGCCATGTTTGGCAATAACTGCATTTTCACAGCTGTAGTACCCTATACAGGCAATCCAGCCCTACACAAGTGTAAGAGAGGGGGATAAAGTGTACGTTTGTTTGGGTTTTGCATGCTGGGGAAAAAAAAGCCACAAAATGAGCAAACTGAACAAGTGCAAGGACCAATTCCTTCAGTGGGAAGTTTTACCCATCTCTCTTTGAAATGGGAATAAACATTACTATTACTCAGAGAACAGTTATGTGCAGCTATAGCTGCTGTCTCTTGTCAGAGAAATTCCTGTCTTCCAAAGGAATTGTAGCAGCCTACTTAAAAGTGTCGTGACACAGGGTCTGGCTGGCTGGCTTGGCCATGTTAATCATGCTGGTCTGTTCTGTTAGTTAAAACACAGTTACCCTTTGAAAGCCTTTCTATGCTCTGCCACGTGTTTCTACCAGTTTTCTTTGCAGTTTTCCTGCATTCAGTAGTTTTAAGAAAGACTTGCTATTCCTAGATAAAAACATTTTATGAAGAACATTTACACCTAGACGATGAAATTCGCTACATCTTAGATGGATCTGGCTATTTTGATGTTCGAGACAAGGATGACAAATGGATCCGGATTTCCATGGAAAAAGGAGACATGATAACCCTCCCTGCTGGCATATATCACCGATTTACACTGGATGAGAACGTATGTTGTTGTAGATTACCATAAATTTTGATGACAAATCCATGTGAGTTTATATCACATTAGTAACTACTTGCCCTGAGACTTGCAGTTCATTAGCAAAACATATTAAATATGAAGTAGGAGTATGAAAAATACTAAATAATTCACAGCATCTGAACCTTTCATCTCCAGGTCACAAATCCAGCTTCTTGTCAGCTGTAACTGCAGGTCATTGCCACATGATATCTGTAGCATATCTGGCTTGACAGCGGCCTGGCCCTGCAGCTGTCCCTCCCACAATTGCCCCTGCTCTCTCTTGAGGTGGAGATGGTTTAGATGGATCCTTCGCTGTTGCCTTGTTTTGTGATTTTGTGGGGATAGAAGAGCATCATGAGTGTTAACTTCACCTTCAGGGAAAGGATTTAAGGGTCCAGAGCCACTACTTGCAGCCACTGTTTGCTAAAGTGGATGCTGGCTTCACAGAAGGTGACCTGCTTTGGGAAGGTATTTTTGGCAGCAGGAGCCTGAGATTGGCACACACAGTCCTGATCTGTTTTTCTGTTCTTCTGAGCTTTTATAAACGTGTTTAACCACAGAATTACCCCTGCAAAATAGGGAAATGTGTGCTGTCTTCTCTGTGGCAAATCCCATCTCTGGCAAAGTCTTGAGAATGGTATTGTTTTGAATCAGCTGTCCAGAAAGCAGTTAATAGTACATATAAAAAAGGGAGGTGCACTTTGATGAAAAACCTGACTTTTTCCATCTGCATCTTGAGATCCACAGTGAATCAGCTACATTTACTATTTTAAGATTTTTTCTTTACATAGACAAAACGTCAGGGGTTATGGTTGAATCTACAAGAAGTCTTAGATGTTTGTTCACTTCAGAAGCTTCAGTCCAGAAGTGCCATCTTCAAAGTAAATTCTTTAAGTGCTTCTAGAGCCTGGCATTTTGCAGCTAAGTTCTTTTGGTACCTAACTTAATTCTTGCCATTGATGAGCACCTGGGTGTAAGATAAGCATTTATCTGTCTTTTAAAAAATAGGTAGGGTCTAAGTCAGTAGCATAGAGGACAGAAGAGGAGGGTTCCCTATAACTCTGTGGTTGGAGCACTTCTGCAGGATGTAAAATCCCATTTTCTGCTGCCACAGCTGTACCTCACACCAAGCATACTTTTGGTTAGCTGATGGCAGAGGCTGTTGCTTTTCCTGTTTTAATCTGGAGACTTTTCACTTGCTGTAAACATTATTTTTTGGCTAACTTATGCACTCCCCATTCAGTTTGTGTGGCTCTGACTTCAAAGCTTCTGATATTCCCCAAAAGCATTGTGTAGCCATCTTGGGTGTTCTGATTGCTGCTGTTTAACTAAGCAAACAGAATTTAGATGCTGCATTGCTCAGTATTGTGGAACCACTGCAAAACGTTTGCATAAGATGGGATTTTTTTTGGTTTCTTTGAAACTGTGTCTATGTGAACTGGAGGCACTGGTCATGATGCAATGTATCACTGCATATGTGCCAAATCCTCCCAGTGCAGTAGCTGGGAGCAGGAGCAGCAGTGCAGCAGGATCTTTTTCTAGAATCTGTGAAGATTTCAGTCCATCATGAAATGGTTTCAAAAATTTCTGCAGAAGTGCAAATGAAACCTTAACTTTGGAATGAAGATTCCTAAGAAAAAGTTCTTAAATTACTTGTGACTTCTTGTTCTTTGACAGAATTATGTGAAGGCCATGAGGCTGTTTGTTGGAGAACCCGTCTGGACAGCGTACAACAGGCCGGCTGATGATTTTCCTGCTCGGAAACAGTATGTGAAGTTTTTGGCTGATGAAGCACAGTAATGGTGTCTGAGATCTGACAGGGAACAGTCAGAATAAATGTACCTGGTGGCTTTTCACTGATTAAACTTCTATTTACATAGGCAATTGGAATCACAGAATCATAGAAAAATTTATATTGAAGGATGATTTGGAGGTCATTTAGTCCAGTCCTGTGAAGTACTGTGCTAGACCAAGTTGCTCAAGACCCTGAGGTTTGGAAACCTTTGGCGGTGAAGGTTCCACAGCTGCCTGGGTGCCCCTTCCAGCACTTAGC
The DNA here is from genome assembly GCA_013396755.1 of Sclerurus mexicanus. Taxonomy (NCBI): domain Eukaryota; kingdom Metazoa; phylum Chordata; class Aves; order Passeriformes; family Furnariidae; genus Sclerurus; species Sclerurus mexicanus. The sequence goes on along the minus strand of VWZF01004717.1, from coordinate 120,145 downwards.
TGCTCCAATAGCCAAGCATTTGTTCTTCATGGCCAACTCCCTGGTGGCAGTTTGCAGTTGTGATCTCTTGCCCTTTCATTTTATGCATGAGAAGAGTCTGGCTCTGTCTTCTCCACAGTCCCTGCTCTAGTGGGAAACTGCAGTTAGGCCTCCTCTAAAGCCTTCTCTAGGCTGGATAAACCAGTGCCCTTGGCTGGGCTCCCTTCTGTTAAGTAAGATGTTTAATACATTTTGCCCTAGCTCTGACTACTGAGGAGTGTTACTTGTAAGCACCTGACAGTTAAGCTTACCATTGTTTTGACTGTTTTGAGCCCAGTGACCCAGAGGTTTTTCACCCACCTTGTAGTTCGCATCAGTCCAACTCTAAGGCTGCTGTGGGATGCACTGGAGAAAGCCTTGCTGGAGTCAAGGTGAATGGCACTTGCTGTGTCCCCTCTGCCACAAAGCCAGTCATTGCCTCCTGGATGGCAATCAGGGGGTCAGGCAAAATGCAGCCTTGGTGAATTGGCGTTGACTGGTTGCTCCGCATCACCTGGTATTTCTTGTACCTGGAACATCTTCCATAATGGCTTATTCTGTGACATTCTTGGGGACTGAAGCGAGGCTGACCAGCCTGCAGTTCCACACATCTTTTTTCTTGCTTTTTTGAAGGTGGCAAGATTATTTGCCTTTTTTCGCTCAAAAAGGTTTTCCTGATCTCTGTGACTTTTCAAAGATGCCAGCAGCCTTGCAGTGACATTACATAGTTGCATTTACAGTTGCTCAGGAATCTGTTTTCTAACCTTTTTTTACCTTGATATTTCTGGCAGGTAGAATTAGGAGAGGTGGGCTACATTAATATTCATTTTGCTCTGAATCCATGCTAATGAAGTATGTAGGATTCTGGTTTTAATTAAAGAAAATAAACCCTGCTTCATTCTTGTCTAAAAATGTTCATAAGACAAATTTGCATAATCGGCATTTTAGTATGCAGCTTCCCAAGTTCTGCCTTGGTACATAAAGCTGTGGTTTTCTCTGTAAAATGTAGTAATTTGCTCTTTGTGAGTTATTAATAAAATTACTTTGACCTGGGTGTGTTGGTTTTGTGTTGTTTTGGGTTTTTTTTTCTTCCTTGTGCTGACATTAAGAACACATTGAACAACAGTGTTACTGTAATTGTAAATAAGCTTTTATTCCTTGTGGTGACACTGACTTGTTCGGCAACACAGGATGAATCACTGACTGTTTGCCTCAGTTTCTTGAGCTGTGAGAGGGAGAAGAGTAGGCTTAGGCACAGTAGGTCAGTTTTCAGTAAGTGCCCTGTGGTTACACAGGACATGCAGCTCCTCAGCAATGGTCACCTAAGTGTTTTTGGATGAATTTGCTCTTCACAATGAGAAATTATGTCAGCTGGGCAGACGTACTGCTTGTTCCAAGTCTCAATGGATGAAGAGCTGACTGCAGCCTCTGTGCTGAATTCAGACAGATACAATACAAGCTCCTGCCTTGCAGTATCCTCAATAAACTTTACTCTAGAAACAGGTTGAAAGTTGGGCATATCTGGATTTTCCTAATGCAGCAGATGATGGATAATTGAACTTTCCCACTGTTCTCCCCTGTGAGTATGTACACAGCTGTTCTTCGGTAGGCAAAAGTGTTTTCCTCACTTCATAGCAGCATTACTGTTAACCATTTCTAGGTGTTTTATTTCTTTAACTGTTTCTGAAAGTGACGTTGCAATTTTGAAGTGAAATTGTATTAAGCTTTTAAGATGAAGTTGGTAAGGGTGAATAAAAAAAATCTCATTTTTCCTGCCCTAGGGTCTTGGGTTGCAAGCTAGAAGTGGGGACACAGCTGACCTTCCGTCTGCCAGTGGGGCATTCAGTTTGTGGGAGGGGGTGGAAGCACAACCCACACTTGAAAAATGCAAGCCCACCAGTGCTCCATTCAGCCTGTACTGGGTTTTGTGCAATGGTCCATAAGCCTGGCTGAAAAATCAGTGTTACCAGCAAATAGGAAGTTTAGCTGTAGTCAGACACACACCAGGTAGGCTCTCGGAGGATGCTGTGCTGTGCTGTGACATGTGCCCCATTGGTTCAGGGATTTGTGTACCACTTGTCTAGAGGGAGCACTTGAGCGTCCTATTGTACAGCACAGTGGGCTTCCTGGTCCCAGAACAAACTTTGGGGATCTTTCAAGGTACAGCTACAGGAATAAATGACAGTTATTGCCTGTGGCAGGTTTTATTCCTTTGATTTATATGCCACAGAAAATTGTGTTTCTGAATGTAAAGTAAAAGGACTGCTTTCTCCTGATGCTGTTGTCAGTCCCTAGTACCCAATCTAATTCATCCCCCTTCTGCTTTTGTTTCCCTTTTTTTTTTTTTTTAACAGAAGCCAATGTGAGACTGTTTTTTCTTCCTGTGGCCCTTTCTATTTTAATGTCTCACTGCAGAGGGAGAAATGGAGGCAGCAGGATGGACTCTCAGGAACCACCCCTATAGCACAGCTACCCCCTAAAAGACTGGGGGGAGTGACCAGGAGGAGAAAGCAGGTAATGCATTCTTCTCGGGAGATTTACAGTTTGGAGGCAGTGATGAGGGACAGACAGTAAAGTGGCTGCCCACAGCAATTGCTTTCAATAGCTCTCTGATGTAGGATGTGACCTGGGAAGCAGGACTGAACCACCTTGTTTTGTTGCCTCTCTGGAGGAATATATATACCTGGTACAGCTTCCATCTCCTGGCTGTCAAAATAACACACGATCACCCTACTGAAGATCGTTCATCATTTTCATAGTACAATGCATTCTGCTGCTGAGAGGTGGCAGGGGCTGTGGGGTCTTACTGTCAACACTTTTGAGTCCATGCCCTTTAGTGCCATAGGTGTCTTTGAAAGGGTGAAAGCTTTGCACTCTGAAAGTGTTTTTTGTCAGCCAGGATAAAAGCAATTTGGTGCTGGTATAAAGATTCCACACTTGCAAAGAGATTACATGGGAGATTACAGCGGGAGGAAACAGCTGGGCGGAAAAATACATTAATAGAAAACACTCCAGAAAGTGGAGGGATGGGAGGGAAAGCATACCATTCCTTCAGATGAAAAATGCAGTTTATTTTCATGGTGATTTTTGTGGGATTTTTTTTAATTTTTTTTTTCCCAAATACCTGAAAGTGCAAAGTGAAATCGATTTTTGTTCCAAAAATATCAGTCTGATTTACCACACAGTGGAAAATCCTGGTATATCGATATAGTATGAAAATTTATGTAAGTAGTTCCAGCAACATCACGTTGGCAGCATTAACTCAGGCAAGGGGAATATTTCAAATCCTGCAGGATTAGAGTTTAAAAAAAAAAAAAGTAGGAGAAATGGTACTGATTTGAGACATTTGAAGATAGCTTTTTTGGTACCGAGGTATTATTTTCTGCTTTAATACAAACTTTCCCAAAGTAGCACATCCTCCATTTTCTCATGAACATCTAGAGAGAGCTTTTCTGGACTGGATTCAATGCAAACTGTGGATGGACAGTAGGGTTTTTAATCATTCAAGGGGGCAAACAGTTGGCTGCAAAATCTGTGAAGCTGCTCTCACTTGTTATATGTCCTGGGGCAAGTTTCTTGTGCTGGATTTTTTAATGAAAAAACATTTCACACCCAGCTGGTAGTTAACTAGTAAGACCTACATCAAGCACTTAGGGGTGCCTGAAAATAGGTGAAGGGAAATGCTGCTGGTGATGGGTGTCTTGCCCTGGGCTGCTGGGAGCAGGAGCTGTGCTACTTCCTGCAGCTGTGGGAGCTGGAATCTGCCTGTCCTGGATGCTGAACTTGACAAGTATAAATCTTCATGCATTTAGAGCATCAGGTCCTACTGGCAGAACAGGCACTCCTGCCTGGCTTCTGGCTCCAGGATTTAGCTTGAACTAGAACTTATGAGAAGGGACAGTTTCCTGACAATTATTTAATAGCAACTGACAGACAGCAATGCATATAAAGACTGAGGTGCAAGCCGAGCACTGCTTTAAAGAGTATCCCTTTGTAGCCAAATCATGGATTTAGATATTTGGCTAGGCAGAGGCTGTAGACCTGACCTGTGCTATGCTCGAAAATGACATCATCTGTTTGGGAATCTTCCCTGTGAAAATGATAGAAATTCTCACATTCCCTCCCCTCTCCCCAAAATAGAATCTCTGCCAGTTGTCTTCTATTTCCTGAAGCCAGATAAACATATCAACTCATTGGGGAATGAATTAGTTATAAAATTTAAATATTCTTGGCTCAAAGATCCAGATTTGATGTGATTTACTGCATGCATTGTGATTTTACTGCTTGATTCCCCAAACATTTTGTGTGTTTGCAAAAAGGTACTACTCTGCTATACCTGCAATTTGAAAACCCTACTTTTTATGTGACTGAGTCACTAGCTCTCATTTATTAACTGTATAAATACTCAGATAAGACAAAGAAGCAAAATTTCACAAACCAAAATGCTTGCGGAAAGATTCAGCAGTTAAAGGATTGTGAATCTCTTTCAATTCTGTCTTCACCTGCTGCAGTTCTCTCTGGGATACCTGCACTAATTTTGTTTCACTGTCTACGCTGCTTCTCAGGGTGCCAATTAATAACTGTTGTGCCTGTCAATGAGCTGTATTGGCTGGTAGAAAATTGGGCTGGGTATGCTCGGGGATTGCCTTTGGTCATGGACACAGCCCAGAGCAGCCAAGCTGAGCTCTGGGCTTTGGTTTCCCTTGTGATCTCAAGCATTTAAGGTGGGAAAATTTGATTTGGGTCCACCCTCAGGCTTATTTTTTTCCCCAAATGATTCAGGCAACTTAAAGCTGACTTGATGTTCATGGGAAAGAGGCAGGCTGTCCTTGGTGATACTGTAACAAGGGGACACAAAGTGGTGGCTGGTTTATGCACAGGCTGCTGCCACAGCCCTGGGCTGGGGCTCAGTCCTGCTGCCTGCCACTGGAGTGAGCCCCAGGATCTGAAGTACTTGTTCACACCTTGCACTGCAAATAGTGTTGGTGTTTTGGACTTGTTATTTTTGTTGTTATTGCTGTTTTTGTTGGGGGTTTTTTTGTTTGTTTGTGGGAGTTTGTTTTTGTAATAAACAGCTTTAGTAATTCTACTCTGCAGCTTTTTACTTCAGTATTTTCAATTTAGCATTGACAGTTTTGAGTTTTTCACAGTTGAAGAGGAACCTTCTCCCTCCTTTCTTTCCTGCCTCAAACAAGTAACATCCAATTTTTTCCCTCTTTGTGGTAAAATTATAAGCCATTATTGCTGGCTTTCAGGTGGATTCATTTTAATGACTCTCAAACGCAATAAACTTCTGCAGATGACTGCCCAAATGTAGGACAGGATGAGGTGTTGATCCAGAACAGCTTGGAAAGGTGGCACCTAGGTCCTCCTCCCACCCACACCTTTCTCTTCCTCCCTGACACCAGGGTTGTGATCATCTTTCACACCTCTTGAAGATGAGAATTCTTAAATTTGTGATTCTCAAACTCAGTGGGAAAGCAGCTTTCTGCTATCATTGCCTGAAAGTTAGTGCTGGATCTTGTTTGCATTCAGCACTACAGAACTGATGTTCCAATGCCAGAAACTCTGCAGGTTGCTACCTTGTAAGGTACCTCACAGGTAAGATAATCTTTTCCTCAGTGTCTTGTGAAGTGGGTAGAAAGCAGGATGGAAGGGGTGGATGGCATCATTCTTTGAACTCACATTAGAGGTAAGAGCTAATGGATAAAGCTCACCTTGTTCTAACAGCTTTAGTTTCCCTGGCCTCTGCTCAGGACAGCAGCAATATAGACTGCTAACTGAGCAACCTCAGAGAAGCTGACCATGGCTGCTCTGGTTCTGCCTATTTGAAATACGTTTAAATCTGTATTTGATACTTCAGTCCTGTTTTTACACATTTCTCGGTTGCAAGTTGAAGCAGAGAGGGAATAGAAGTTTCTCATTACAGCCAGATACAACTGGTGACAGCAGTACCACCCATCCTGCAATCTGCTTTGGACGGCTACAACGCGGGTGGTCCATGAATCACATCAGCTGATGTACAAATAAGAGACACAGGCTAGCTGTGCACACAGATTATATCCCTCTTATCCCACTCTCCAGTTATGATTTGCAGAACATCTGCAGCAAAGGCTTCAGAGAAGGATTATCTGTCTACTTCTTGTTAGGCCTATAGTGCAGAAAAACCAGCAGCCGGCCCAGGCAGGGTGGCAATTCCGAGCACATCCTTGTGTTGAAAGCCTCAGGATGAAGATGAATCTGAATAGGGTGTTTCCTGGCTTGGTGAGTTTTTCCACCAGGTCAGTGAGCTCATCCAGCTTGTGCATGAGTGCTCTTGCTGACATCAAGGGTAGGGTGGGTGGAGGAATCATCATCCTTTCCAGTATACTAGCTGAAGTCCATTTTAGAGTCTCAGGCACGTTGGCACATACCGTTTGGGGAACATTTAGTAGGTCCAGTCCAAAAAGTGAGGCACCAGGGAAATACAAATGGCCAGCTGGTTAGGGGATGCCATTATCACCTGAACTGCAGTTAGGTATTAGAAATGGCAGATAGATGCTCAAATCCTTTTGAGGATCAGGGTCTCTGTACATAATGTAATTATCTGAATGTCTGAAGTACAGCTTCTTTGCTCCTCTTTTAATAAAAGTGGAAATTTAAATGCAAAACTTCTGTTAAGGCACATTAAGCTTTAAGACTTGAATACAACAATCAGCTCATTCAGGCTCTGCTTTCCACAGCTTTTCTCACTTAGTCAGATGACACATGCATGCTGTGTTTTAGATCTGAGCTCTGCCCTCATTTACACCAGGAACCCTCATTAAATTCAGCTGAATTCATTGAATTTAACAGGATTGCCTGGTGTAATTAATGTTTTGAGGACAAATTTTGTCCTTAGCTTTAATGCTTTAACATCATATAGAGCATTCAGATGTGTAACTGGCAGAATATAGGGAATTCAAACACTTAACTTGCATATACGTTAAATCCAAAGCATGAAGTGACATTGACAGTCTTTTCTGTATTTCATAAACAGTTAACGATTTGCATACATCCAGCAGTGATAATATGCCTTTGCATTTAAATTTTAATTATTCTGCAAGTCTACCAGGATGTCACTTGTTTAATGGCTCACTGAGCTTAGAGGTCACCCAGTCCAAGTCTCCTCTAATGGCATTTTTATCTGAGTAAAAGCTTCTACTAATAAGAACACAGCAAACAAACTGAAGTGAGACCTATGTAGTAGTACACATGCATTAGAATGTAGACAAACTTGGAGAACAGGGGATTATGTTTTCATTGTGTTTCTTTTTTAATGGTTATTTGACTAGGATAATAAATTTTTATTCTCTGCTGATCAGAACACAGGCTGTCATTTACATTGCAGTATCACGCACTACGGATTCAAAAAAGGAAGCATTTTACTCCTTGACTGTACAGAGGCAAGTGGCTTCAGCATGCTAGATGATGAGGGATCATGCTACTTTCACTTAGTATTGGAACAGACAAATGAAGCTTCCTGAAAGTGCAGAAGATAGTCCAACAATATAACATGGCACTTCATCTAAATGCATGTGAATCTGTTTTATTATTTTACATGTCAGTGTAAAAAAATTTAACTGCAATCGCAGGATAGTTTGGGTTGGAAAGGATCTTTGAAGATCATCTAGTCCAACCCCCTCCCATGAGCAGGGAACCTTCCACTAGACTGCATTGCTCAAAGCCCCATTCAGCCTGGTCTTGAACACCTCCAGGGATGGGGAGTCTACAACCTCTCAGGAAACCTGTTCCAGTGCTGCACCAACCTTATTGTGAAGAAGGATTTCCTTATGTCCAATCTAAACCTACCCTCTTTTAGTTTAAGACTGTTGTCCTATCACTACATGGCCTGGTAACTTGTTCAGGGCTCTCAGAGTCTTTGAGAACAATGGTGGTCACATACCAGGATTTCTTTTTATCTCCTAAGAAACCCCATGCCTAAGAAAAGTGACCTACTAATAAAATAATAATAAATACAGTGAGTAACACACTTGATCAGATTAACAGCTGTAACATGAAAACTACCGTGATTTCAACTCAGTTACAATATAAACAAAGAATTTATCCAATTACTGTTAAACCTTGTCTAAAATCATAGCAGTATTTAAAACAAATGTAAAACCTCATAAACAATAATGTAAATGTAACTACTTTAATTTGCTATTTTAATACTCACTGAAATTATGTAAATGGCATTTCAACCCAGCTGAAGCAGGTGGTGCTGAATATTTAATTTTTTAGTTTAGTAGTGGTACCTAGGACAAGTATACCCAGGTGCTGCACAAGTTTAATTCAGATCCAGCTGTGGAACCTAGAAGCCAAGTCAGAAACAGAAACACCAACTGATTTAATATTTTTTTCAGCTGACTGGTACATAACTAGCTGTTGTCTCAGTGTACAAATATGACCTGTAAACATAAATATCCTGTAAAACCGGAGCAAATTCTGTTCCTTTATTAGCTGTTGGCTTATATCTTTTTCGGTAACCAGTGATTTTCAAGCACCATTATTTCTCTGCATGTCTAGATTGCAGAAGTTTTCAAACAACCTGATTTTTGAGGACAACTGTTTGGCCCCTGTACAGTATCTCCAGATGGACAAGCATAAAAATGAATTATTGGTTACTTAAAAATACAGGTGGGGGTATTTAAAGAGAGTGAGAATTAATTGATGGATGTGGTATTAAAAACCATACTTACAGAATTGTCCCATGGCAGTGATTTATGACAAGATGCTACTCCAATTGCTAAACATTAAATCTCAAAACAATAAAACTCACAGATGAACAGATGTATATATTGTATTCATGAACAAGGAGTGGGAGTATCTGGATTGAATCTTTACAATAGAGATGAAGGGAGAAATGTGGGCAGAGATATAGAATGCCCTGAGACCACGGTGGCACTGTGATTCTAAAGATCTGTGATCCAAGGAATGCCAAAATCAGTGTATGCAGATGCTGTTGCATCACAGCTAACTGCCTTGTGTCCTGCACCCCATTTACTTCCACTCTGTGTGGTCTAACCCTTAGATACCTCTGCCTCAGGCTCTGCATCATTTTCCCTGGGAAATACTTTGTGCACAGTGGTTTTTTTTGATAATGGAAAAGGAGAGGAACTGAGCTGAAATGGGTTGCATTTCTGCTCTAACTGGCAGTGCTCCTTTCTCTACCCAGAAGAATGTCACTGGAGCAGCTTTCCAGAATCCATATGTTTTAATCTGAAAGACTTAATTGCAACACAAAACCAAGGAAGTATCGGGAGACCATTTACTACAGCCCCTCATACTGTGGGAAATTGATACTGTGTGAGACTGTACAACTCCCTCACATGGTTTCTGGACATGGTCCTGGGCAACCCTGCTACTGGGGGCTTGGACCAGATGACCTCCAGCAGCTCATTCCAACCTCAGCCACACTGTGACTCTGGCTGATGGTTATCAAGCAACCTCCTGAGAGCTGTGCACACACAAAGGTGCAATATTCAGGAGTGTGATGGGGACAAAAAGAGACACACCCAGTAGAACAAAGCAAAGAGAAATGCATTCATAATTTCCTTTCTGTAATACACATACTGATATTCTGGTCCAATCTCTTAGCTGATGAAATTAGCTCATGTGATTTGCTCACTAACTACTGAAAAATCATCAAGACAATGTAAGGTCAGATTCAGTTTTTCTTATAAAAGAATCTGAGTAACTGACTATATATATGTATATATAGTGCACTGTAGTGAAGAATAACTGAATAATAATAGACTTGTAGGGACAAATATGGCTCTAGGTCAGCACAGAGTCTTCAGAATGACAGGCTGGTTAGAGACAACAGATTCTGTAGTATTGCCACTGAATATTCATAATTGAATAGATTTTATTTCACATTTACATATTAGCAAGAGTATATACAACTTAAAAAATCAGCTTAGCTGGAAAAAATTAGTTGAAAATTATCTACCCTAACTTGAGACACTGAGTATTAAAGCTATCACCCTCTTTGATAGCTACAGCCTCTAGAAGTGCCTGCTTCTTCTGCATGCTGCGAGATGACTCCAGTTCATACATGGTAGTCAAGTTGAAGAGAACACTCTCGTGTAGGTAGTGTTTAGGGTCTTGCTGAACCATTCCTTCCAATTGCCGGAGGGAATCCTTCAGTTTTCCCAGGTAAAGAAGACAAACAGCAGCATTGTTGTTAGCCTAGAAAAAAAAGTATTGTAAATAAATAGTATGTATATATATATGTATGTATATATGTATGTATTTACAAGCAATGAGAGAGAAGGAGAAAAAGTCTAACATCTGGATTTACAACAGATTTACTGTATGCTAAGAATTACTATTTTGTGTGTGTGTGCGCACAAAACTAAAATACATGAGCAATAATGGAATGCAATCCTTTTTTTCTTGTTATTCTCAGGATTTCCTCTGTGCCAGCAGGACCAGCTAAGACTTCTAAGAGCTGAAACTCTGAAAGACAGAGTCTAAAATGAAATATAAATAGTATAGGACATTAGTTAATTTTGAAAACCAGGTAAAACATTTTAGAAACTACATGAGCCTCTGCATGCTGTCATTTTCATAGGGTTTTTTTAATGACTTCACTATATCTTCAGAAGTGTTTTTCTCTCTGGCTTACATATAGATCCACATAAACAACAGGAAGGTATTATCTTATCACAAAGGCATCTACAACTGACTTCAAGTAAATCCAGCAGATAGGGCAGTGTAAATACATCATAAATGATCAAGTCAGGTTCCATTTTCCTTACCACACATAACAGGTTTTATGAGCTACTGAAAGATTCCAGCAGTACAAAGTCATATAACACGTTTAGCAGCAAAACTTTCACCCTTTCTGAAAGCTTTCTGAAGATAAAGGAAGAACACAGCCTTTTAAAAAAAGTATTTTTCTCTCCCTTCAGGAAACCAGATCCTGTGTGATTTATAATACACACTAATTTACAGCCTGTGATGCAATTCATGTGCTTCTTAAACTCAGTCCCCTCAGTCTTTAAATGGCCTTGGATCAGAGTACTGGGGGTAAGCTGTCTGACTTCTTAGGAATACCCTTACGTGGCCATACACTGAAAACTGCCAGGTGTAGGAAAACCAAAGGTAAATAAACAGCTCTTTGATCGGCACTTGTGATGGGAACCCAAGGCTCTGATATGTAATGTGTTGAAAATGTCATGTTTAAAATTACAATATCCCTTCAATGTTGTGTGAAATCAAGTTAATCTTATACACATTGAGAGCTGCCATTTCTTTTTCTGACATGCATGTCTGCACTAAAAACAGTGACTACACAAAAAAAGGGCTTTTGTGAAGATCCTGTAAAAGAGTGTCTTGGAATTTCTATGTGCACGCCTAAGTATTCATGCCCTTCATAGAAACTGGTTCTTATTTCCCATCCCATTTTCCATCTTATCCTTATGTATACTGAAAACCCTTTGGCACACATGCCACATTCAATTTTTCCATCAAGCTCTGAGGATACTCTGGGTACTAATTAAATCGATGCATGAAGTATTATGAGAATAATTTAGGTGTTCATTATAAATGTAGCAATTTGAAGATTTACCACAGCATTTGATGAGTCGATCCTTAAAATTTCTGTGAAAAATCGATGAGCTTCTGCAAAATTATTCTGACCAAGGTGGAGAAATGCTCTAGAAAATAAGTGACATATAAATGAGTTCTCCTCAAAAACCCGAGATAATAACACATTTAAAAAGAAGGGACACCATTTTTTATTTTTCCTGTTCTAGATGTGAGAGTTTCTGACGTTTGTTCTTCACGGTGTGAAGGAGACACTGATTTACAGACAAATGGAATGACAACTTGGATCACTTGGCTATTATATATTCTGCCTACCAAAGCAACAGTCTTCATTGTGTTTTTATTAATTTAAATGTAGATACTCTCTTCCCGGAATTATTTCTCTTCATGAAATTATCCATATCATTTTCAGAGCACTTCTGAATAGCATCTTCTACATATATTAAGCCAGTGTGCTAACCATTGCAAACTGAGTCCCCCATCATGCAGCTCCATTTACTACAATGTATTCAAGCATGCTTTGAAGCTACCAGCGGTAACTTTTCTGGCAGATCTGATTGTAGGATAACAGCCCAAAATAGCTTCTCCTCTCCTAACAGTTACTTATGCAAATGTATATTGGAAAAGCAGAGTGAAAATACGCAATGCCTGAAAGAATGAGAAAAGGCATTGTAAAAGCAACTGAAGGATCACAATTTCAATGCAGGATAATATGCCTGTACCAAGTAATACAGATCTCCTGGGTCTGTATGCCATTCAGTCTTACTTATGACAGATGTAGTCACATAAAAGAGAGAAAGAGAACAGGATTGTCTCAAGGGTAGTTTAATGCTCACTTTGCACACTTTGCAAAACTGTATTTTAAAAAGTTTTATTTAGCTATTAAATTATCTACCTGTTCATTAAAACCATAATTTGGCTCTGCAGTCCATCCAATTTGTGAGTCACTTTCTCAACATCCTGAAAATATTTTTCTGCAGTTTTTATGTCTCCAATCTAGACAGAAAAAATCATAAGAAAGTTATCACAATAAGAAGAAAAGAGTTACATCCTGATTATACCTTTCACAAAGAAAGATGTAAAACACAAAAACATATCAAACATATCAAAGTCCATTATCAATTGTTTGGCACCAAGATGACTGGGTAACATCTGTTATCAAACAATGTATTTGAAGAGCCACTTTAAGGTCATGAAAAGCACCCCAAAATCATGTGCACTTTGCCTAAGGCCTCAGCTGGGGGTTGTGGAGCACTCATGGACTGTAGGGCAGGAAGGCCCCATGATCCTCATTTGGCTCTTTTGTTGTGACCAACTCCAGAGTTCATAAAATAGCTGAAAATCAGAAAAAGTCAGTTACTTCCAGTGAGACTGGATGTTACTCCACAGGAAGGGAAGACAGACACAGGCAGCAGTTCTGGATAAGGCCAGAAAACTGGCATACAGGAGCCTTATAGTTAACACAGGACCTACACCTGGTTAACCCACAGCCTCTGTGTCACAGCCAGGGGCTACAGGATGATGTCAGAGCATCACACTACAACATATCAGAAAACAAGCCCAAAGCAATGGACCACTGAGGATACTGGGGAGACAGTCCATCTGCAGATTACAAAAAACACCGGTGAGTGGGCTGTGCAGGCGGAAGGAATCGGTGTTTTCAAAGCTGGCAAAAGAAGTACAGATTGTATGGGAGGATGGGATGGGGAAGGGTTTCTAGAAAGGAAGGAGTATTTCACGTAAGGCTAATGTCACATACATTGCTATTTGAGATGAAAAAAAAATATTTGAAGAAGGCCCCTGTGGAAAATAAATTAATAGAGTACTTTTCAGACTGGAGAGATGAAAGAAGATGAAAACTTGGTACTGGGTAAAATCAATCTAAAAGAATCTATGAAAAGGAGCAAAACTAAACTAGTTCAGAAGCATAAAGCCATGGAAACCAGGCAGCCCTCAAATGGGGAGATTCCAGGAGCTCTCAAGAGATCACCTGTTTGTTCAAGACCAGGACAACGCTATGAAAAATGTTTGTGACAAATGTGTTGAAGTCTCCTTAAAGCTCTCAGATGGTGAGTATTACACATCTGAGTCTTACTAGGAAACTTATCCAGAATTCTTAAGTTGCCTTAGTATCAAAAAACACGCCCTGTCTCTACTGTTCTTTTTACCTCAACTTTTTGTCGTATCCATAGTGGTCAGGGAGAACAGTACAAGTCCTCTTTTTTTAACAACTTTTTACATACTTGAAAATTTTTACTTTCTTCCTCTAGAATAATAATAAATTTTCAAGCAAATCAGTGTTCACTCCTTTCTCATAGATAATGCTTTCTGGATTCTCTGATCATTCTTGCTGTTCTTCTCTGAACTCTCTCTTTTTACTTCACATTCTCCCCCAAGTGTCCACCTAAGAAGCCACAGCACTCCAACTGATCTCCCTCCAGCAGTGAGAATGGAAGAATCGTATTATGTTTCACATATGAAGTTTGCTTTTATGCCAGGTATTTTGGAAATCCAACTATGTAGTTTTCTTACCCTTAACCTAATTCCTTTCTACAGAACAGTCCCTTGTTGCTTCTCATTTTGTACATTAGTCCCCAGTCCCTAGTAGCATTTTGCCTTTGCCATTTGAATCACAGCCAATTTAACATTTCAGTTTCTCACCTTGTCAAGATTATTTTGCGTTCTGATGATGCCCTTCTTAGTGTCTGTATCACCCCCAGCTTGGCATCATCTGTAATTTTTACAAACATGCTTCTCTTTTCATCATACAAGTACCTAACCAAAAAATACAAGCACTACAAACCCTACAGAGATCCTTGTGGAAAAGATCATCTAGCGAGTCCTTCTAGTCATCAGTGAATGACTTTCCAACTACACTTTTCAGAGACAGCAAACATCCCTCTGAAAGCTTCATCTAGATTTCCTCCCAATTTGCTTTTGAGAACATCACAGTGGCAGTATCCAAAGCCCTACTAACACCACAAATATTAAACAGACACTGCTTTTCCTCTAACCACAAGAGTTCTCCCTTGTCGATATGAAGAAATTATTCTTCTTTACATTTAGGAGATGATCCAAGTGAGCACTGCAGTAAAAGATGAAACTGTCCATCTACCAAGCATTTCTGGAATACCCATTAATAGTCTTACCTAACAGAAAAGATGTATTTCTCCCAGGTGTAAAGTAATTGGACTAAAACAAAACAAACATTAATTCTAAACTCTTATCCATTCAGTTATAACGACAAAGGATACAATTTCTCTCTATAATTAACACTAAAGATGTAAATCACCAAAAAAATAATGACATTTAAATAGAGGATAATGCTGGCACAAGTGTAAATGAATCCGTCCTTGAGTATTTTTAGCCTGGAAATTAGGAGGAATTCCTTAACCATGAGAGTAATCAATTTCTAAAGCAAGCTCCCAGTGTTCTCCACTGGAAGCTTGATGAGTCCAAATCTAATATGCTTAGAGACTAATCACACATTATTTGTGATCATGAAGGGTTCTCATTTCTTAGCATCATCTTGTATCTTCTCAGCAAACAAGCCAAACTCTTAATTCTCATTTTTTCCCGCAGAGGGGAAACAGTTTACTTTTTTTTTTGGGTGGGAAGAACAGTTAAAGAAATAATTAGTTTCAATTAGTCATTAAAATGTTAAAGTTTAAAGTGATCTTCATCACTTAATTTTATTTAACTTAGTTCAGAAAATGTGATTTCAGTATCTAATAACAATTAGCACATCAAATAAAAATTAAAATTCCACTGTTAACCTCAAATAATCATATCCTTTAACAAGGAGCCTTTAATATATTATGTGCTTAAGTCTGTTGGTTGTCTGGAAACTTAAATTATTTTTCTTAAGTAGTTCTAGGATTTATGTATTGCTTTTGACTCTGTTTTGCAGCAATCTCTTGCAGAGGGTAAGATCAAGCAGCTTTCTAATTTCTAAATTCTTTAATGTAGTTATTTAAATGGCAAATTTGGCTAGATCAGCCAGTGAGCAGAGTCTGTTAGCAACACAATATAATCCTAGAGACTGAAATGTATTCACTGTTTTCCCATTTCATATGAATTTCATACATGTGAAGATAAAGAAGGTATGATGCCTTAAACTAGTAAGCTCATTTTAATTAAGAAAAAAATAAATCACACATAATTACATATTGAAAAAGATTACAATTTTTTCTGTTCAATTCCTGAATTACACTTCATTCTACAATATTGCTTTCTTTCATATGTGTGATGTCTATTGTCAAACAGTATCTGTGACTGATAAGCCACTGGAATCTGGCTCCCTTATGCCTCTCTTGGAAAATGTTCAAAGTTAATAGCACAGTCTGAGGTTATTTGGGAATCACTACCTGTTTTTGAGAAGCTGTGACATTTGAATATGAAAAAATTTCCCATTTTACCTGCAAGACATTTTGTTTTCTAGAGAGAGCCTTGTCAACAGAGCACACACACCAGAGAGGGATCTTACCAAAATCATGGTGCCCAGGCCTGCAACACATTTATCTTTCTTTAATTTGAACTTCTTGGCTTTGTTTACCTGTACACTGCCTCTTTCTCTTAATATATCAAAATCTTGCATCTCTTGCAACAGTACCACCCAGACAGAGCTGAAGGTTTTGTCACAGAAAAAGACAGCAAGCGAAACAATAAAACCTTATCTCCTTAAGGTGCTAAAAGAAAGGAAAAAACATTTACATTTAGAAGTGATTCTTTTTAACTTCTGTCTAGCTCACAAGAAAATACCAAGGACTCCTCATATACCCTTTTGCTATGTCCAATTTGACAGTAAAACCAGCAAGCACTAAAGGCCTATTGTCACAGCCAGCACTGCAGAGGTCAGTGCCTTCAAATGACTCTGTAAGTCAGGAGACACTTTCCTCCTGAGTGACAACTTTCCTATAGCAAATGGGGCTACAGACTGGAGAGTGTCACACTAAGGCAGAACTCTCATCAACAAGGCAGTACCAGTAATGTACATAGTCATTTTCCCAGTAAGACCAGAACTATTAATAACTTGTATTTTCAATAGTATTATGCATATTTACAGTACCATTCTTTAATATGCATAATTACTTAGTTGCCTATTTAGATAATAATTAATGCATGCAGCCAATATTATAAAATTGCTCTATAGTGATGGAGATCCACTTTAAACCAGAGACTATTAAAGACAGACATGCCTACCACACTGTGAAACCATGTCCCTGCTGAGAACTGAAAATCCATAATTGAATGTGAATGACATTCTATGAATTCAAACAAACAATATTAATAATTATCTATCAAGAGTAAATAAATACATTTCAATATAATTTTATAACATGAATGTCACAAATAAGGCAATTTGTAAATACCTGACAACTCAAAATTAGATTTGTCATTAGTAATAAAAAGTAAGTAGATAAAAATGTTTTAAATACCACTATCAGAAATATGAAAGAACTGCAAAGAAATTGTGAGATGCCGAGTTAATCAGACAGGTATTTATATGTATCATTTCATGAAAAGCAAAAAATACATCTATTTTTACTTAGTATCACTAAGTACAGTTACATGGACATTTATTATTTATATTTATTATTTATTGTACTGTCCTGTTTTTTGATTCTAATGTGACATGAGATTTTTAGTGAAATGTCTGGCTTGCTGGTATCAATGGAGCTTTACCATTAGTTTTAGGGAAAGGAGAATGCTACTTTTTGATGAAATTACTAGCATGATTTTCTATAGCATGTTCTTTGCTAATACACTTTAAATACTAAAGGTGCTTTGTATTTCCTAGTTTTATCTAATATCACATGGTAGAAGGGTTTTTGTTTTGACCACTGCCTCTGCAATTTGACATGTGCCCTATAAAAATAGCTATAGTTTTAAATGCAACAATTATTCTATACATAGCTATCGATAGCAGGATTACCTAGCAAATTTAGAATAAAATGCATACCTGAAGAAAAATTCTTCCAATTCCACTCAGCAACTGGGGCTCTTGCTGTGGGTAATATTTGATGACGGTGTGGTAAGCATCTACAGCAAGCACATAGTCCTAAGGGTGAAAAGCACGCAAGCAGGTATTTAAGCTCAGCATTCTTCAGCCTTTATGTCATCTTCTTTTTAAAGACATACTCATACTGAATTAAAGTAATTGCAACTTGTCAGTGGGAAAGAATTTTTATCAATCACTGAGGCACTAGTAGCTGACCATATTGGTCTTTTCTCAGTTATACTAGAACTGCATACACAGGGGATTTTTTTTTTAAACTGATCATATTCTTTTCATAGTTAAATGCCAAACATTGAAACATTTACTCTTCAGCTTAGATTATGATTTAGAATGAAAATCAAGTACCTTTTGTGTAATGGGGGTATACATACTTGAGAAGTATCTCATGTTTCAAATATATGTAGAATGTACATGGTTTAACAAACTACATTCCGAAGCTTTGGGAACTGCCTATGCACATGCTCTTAACTTGTGAACACCACTGTGTGACAGAAACTGCAATCCCTGCACATTTTCAGATTACAAACTAGCAATACTACCACGGGAAACAAGACATTTTTCATCTTTCCATCCAAATCATTGATTTTTTCTACCATACTGCATAAAAACAAGTAATCTAAATAGAAAACTGATTTGTGCTAAAACTAAGTGAGGGGCAGGCTGGGTCTGATTCCCAGAAAGCTCTGCAAGTGACACCAGCCCCCATCTACGCGAAGGCCATGCTGGCAAGGGGCAGCTCTGAGATCTGCCTGCTCAAGATGCAGTGCCACTGTTCCCTCCAGCTAATGACCAGTGACAGAAGACTGAACAAAATCGTGGTCCCATTTCCCACAGGAAAGAAGCACCCATGTGGCTGGTTCCTGCAGTCCACCTGTTTCATGGTTAAACTGCATAATTCAGTGATCTGGGCAGTAAATGACTTTCAGAGCCTGGCGACACAGGGTTTGGCAGGCACACGTGAGAAACACTGCATGTGCTCTCTGCTGACTCAGGCCATGCTGTGGGTGCACTCACGGGGCACAGGGCTGCGTCAGCCTCACCTACAGCTCCTTGGAGGGACTGTGAGCAGAGGCAGAGAGCGCCTGCCTTCCCTCATAAAAACCAGGCTTCCTGACAGTCCTGGCTTTCAACTTAATACAAGAATTTGTGGTAAGCGTTAGGAAGCAAAAGACGACAAAGAATAATCTTTCAAAACCACACAGACATCTTGGGACACTCTCTACCCTACCATTTCTCTTGGTCAAATATGAGTACTATAGTACTCATTTAACTTGTCCCTGATGTGACCACAGCTACTAGTAATGGGTGTTTATCTCCTGCTTAGTCTGAAAAGATGAATTTTCCCCAGGTGTAATGAATTTCTTTTCCTGAGCATGCACTTAAAAGGACTAAACCCGCATCTAGCTCTGGAGTCCCCAGCACAGGAAAAACATGAACCTGTTGGAGCAGGTCCAGAGTAGGGCCACAAAAAAGATCAGAGGGCTGGAACATCTCTCAGTAAGGAAAAGCTGAGTTGGAGTTGTTAAGCCTGGAGAAGAGAAGGCTCTGGAGAGACCTCACTGCAGCCTTTCAGTACTTGAAATGGGTTTATAAGAAAGATAGTGACAAACTTTTTACCAGGGCCTATTGTGATATGACAAGGGGTAATGGTTTATATTTTTATATTTAAAAAGGGTTGATTTAGACTGGATAATAGGAAGAAATGTTTTACAATGAGGGTGATGAAACACTGGAACAGGTTGCACAGAGACATGGTGGATTTCCTGTCCCTGGAAACATTCCAGATCAGACTGGCTGGGGCTCCAAGCAACTCAATTCAGTTCAAGATGTCCTGGTGCATGGCAGGGGGAGGTTGGACTAGATGATCTTTAGAGGTCTGTTCCAACCCAAACCATTCTATTTGGAATATATTAATTGTTTCATAAAAACAAGAAATCAAGACAAGTCTTTGGAGTCTGATCTGTATATGAGAGAAAATTATGCCCTAGAATTGTAGAAGCTGACTTAAACAGGGCAGGAAGCACTGTGCAGGACCTTGCAAACAACTTGTATACTGTGGGTATAATGATTAATTCTGAACAATTAATTATTAACATTTAGCGTTTGTTCCAAATCTAATGTGCTATGACATGTTCCCACTTATTATTGATAATTGAAGGAGTTCAGAGCAAAAACAACAGGCCATATACACAAATATATTTATTTAAATTCTAATTTATTCAGCATTCAGAACTCATGGGAAAATTAATGCAACCACAATTTTTTCATAAATTTATGACTTAGAAAAACTCAATTTTCACTGTAAGAGCTCTCAGTAAAGACCTTAATTGATCATGGAGTCCCACTGTGTTAGGCAGGCATAAAAAACTTGGAATAGGGACCCTCTGATCCAGCTCTTTGGAGAAATCCCAGCCATGCTTGTATTACCTATTAATTCCTGCAAGAGTATAATCTATTAAATCTGAAGGATTGTCTACGACTGTAAATTTTATCTCTTCAAGCATAAAATGTGGTCACTGGAGAAATAGTTTTATTGTATCAAATTCTCAATGTTGTTAATTCTGTGGTCTAAAGCTGCCCCTTACCCAGTGCTCACTCTTGTGCACACTAAGTCTTTGGCTTCATGACAAAGATGCACAGCACTACCACGAGAGGGGGAGCTTTGCAGTCACATTCCCAAACTAATGCAGAAACAAGTCCCAGGAGACCATGCAGTAAGTTGATAGAAAAGTGCTTCAGTCAGCTTAGTTTACGGTTTACCAAGAACTGACTGCAGGCAAGCCTCAGTCACAAGAAGCTGCACAAGTGGGCATTGTTTGCACTATTACAGCACCACATTCTCCCTAGCGTACACAGCAGCCAGCCTTGGTAGGGACAAGCAGCTATGTCTTAGACGGCCATGCTGCAGGGGCTTCATGGACTTGGCCTAGTCAGGCACAGAAACCCTCCTCTTTTGCACTATCAAGTGACTCTCCAACAATATGCATTATAACTAGGAGTCCATAAATATGACACCTCCTGAAATGCGAGAGTGGAGATGAACATTAAAAGTCTATGCACTATACTGGTGAACGCTGTACCCTGTTTCCATACAACAGTTTAGCACATCACATCTGTGCTTACCCATTCCATGCCTTGCACTACCTACCACAGAAATGGGACCCATTTCTTCCAGCAGATGACAAGAAACTAAATTATGTATGTCCAAAGCCACCCCTAAGCATAGGTAAGGATGGCCCCAGGATGGAACTGCAAAACATTATCATAATATCCAGGCTCACTTCTAAATACAGGCTCATTCTGTAGTTACCCTAGGATCCCACAGTGAGTTTTATATGCATGTACTCTTCTCATCACACTATCAGGAAAGCATTAGGAGATTTCTCAAATACCCTACATGTGATACAGCATGATGCTATTCTGCGGTGAGGCATCTTATCTGACAGTTCCTTCTGATGAAGCATATTATAAAACAAGTGATATTTAGTCTCTAGACTTACTAAAGACTGTTGTCATTCACAGTTTTGCTAATGTGACTTAATACAACAAAAACAGCCTGGTAGAGTGATAAATACACACTGCCTTAGAGGAGTGAAGTCTTGACTGATACAAGGTCTGGTTGTAAGGAGTAAAACATATTAAGTATTTCCAGTAAAAATGCCAATGACTACAGATCGTGACCCTAAGACTTAAAGATAGGGCTGACATATTGTCATGGTCTTTAATTTCTAAAGATTAAGAGCCTTCAGATTTTCCACACCGTCATAAAAACAATCCCCAAAGAAGGACTGAAGTTGTACAATTCAGGATATGAATGAGAGTTAGCCTATTGTTTTATAATTCAATACCTCTTGTGTTATGAAAATTTGGGGCTAATATTACATATACTAATCTAAAATAGTTCTAGTAAGTCACAGTACCTACTTGCACAAAAATGACAGCAGGTGTATGTTTTTCCTTTAATGCACCACTGTATAACTGTACTTCGCTTCAGGGTCACTGCATTATACATTTTCGTGTTTCCCTCATCACCACCATAAGTACTTAAAATATTAATTATATTTAGAAATAAGCATAAATGAGAGTAGGTTCAATAAACCCTAGACTAAAAATCAGCTTTAGTTATACAAAGTGTGTAATTCTTAAATACTTCATTTTGCGTAAAGAGGACAGGGATAACTTATCCTTCCTCTCCATCTAGTGCACTTTGGAAGGGTTATGAAAGCAGAGATTCAGTGCTGTGAATCCAAAGAGCTGTACTGCAGCACAGTTAGGCAAAAGACACAATGATTCATCCAGTCTTTCGCCTTTACATTATAGAGGAACCAAAGTCCTTAGGCATCATTCCCTTGCATCACTAGCACAAGCTGTTACTTCCTTCTTGGTACAGTTTTAATTGTATTAGACCCAAATTAAAATCAATTCTAATGCTTTTGTTTTACGAAGGGCAAGTTCTACAAAAGCTAAGAGAACACTGAAAAAAACCAAAAAGCACAAAATGTGCCTTTAATTAGAGTGCATTTATAATATATATGGAAAATACTCAAGTGTTTATTCCTTAGAGAGATAAAAGTCTGGTAAGATAATGTCAAAAATGATTTAAGCTCAGATGAAAAGAACTTAAAAAGTTTTCAAGACACTTCCATGGTGATTTAGTAAAGTGACAGACATTTTGCAATTAGACTTGAAATGAAGCTATGCACATCATCAGTTGCATTTTAAATGAATATTCCCTCATGCTGCTATATTCAGGATGTGCTTTCACAGTGACTTAAGCCCACAATTCTTGTAAATGGAAGTTCTACACATGGATTACATAGTCTCCCTTTCCATTCCCGCTGTATATCCACGTCTTTCCTTAAGCTGCCCCTTGTTCAAAGGAAACGGGAAAGCTGTTTGATATAAGTTAATATGATTGAGATCCACCATTTCTTTGTCATTTGGTTAGGTCCAATATTGGTGCATGGAAGAAAGCTGGATGGTATATTAAGACTGCCTTAAACTGCTACTGAACTATCACTGGTCACACCGATAAAGGGACAGAGCAGGCAGAATTCAGTACCTTGGATAGTCCCATGATAAAGGAGGTATGACTGATTTCCTGCTCCACTGCAGGTTTGCTGCACAAGTTTGGGCGAACCACCTTTTTGTACTTCATTCACTACCTCCAAAATAATATACCATCTCAATAATGTAATGAGATGCTTAACTATGAAACCAGTGATGCCATATTTAAAAAGGCAGAAATCACTGTGCTACATAAACAGAACTCCGTGATTCAGTAAGTAATGCAGAAGAGATATGACAAGAAATAAGCCTAATTAGAGTTGAGAATAATTAAAGTAGGTTCAAATAGTTTTAGGGCCAATATCTAATACAAGTATTTTTTTTTTAATTTTCAAGCATCAATCCTGACAAGGTTGTTCCTTATTAAACACTACTGCAGTTTTTTTGTCCAAAGAGGTTAGCAAAAGTAAGATAATAAGTTTTAATTTTTTTCATACCGATGTCACATAGTTTTACTTTAATAAATTATTATTAATCTACTACTACCACAAGGTATTCCAACACCGAACAGTACCTCAGGATCAAGCATAACTCTGCTGCAATATTGTAAATGGTCTCTAGATGGCAATAGATGGCACTGACTTGGAGAATGAAATCGGTTTTTTCCTTCTTAATTACCACACTTGAAATACTTGAATAAAAACAAATGCAGAACAGCAAAAAAAAGAAAAAGGTGGAATTCTGTTCAGTGAATAAAATTGTTCATGGGAGAACTTAGAAAACTGTGTTTAAAAATTATTTGAAGAAATAGTTTCATGCTGAATACTCTGGAAGGTGGAGAAGATGATTACAGCACTGCTGCACATTAGAATGGTCTGGAGATATTTCTGAAAACTGAAAGACTGACAGCTACTCTACAGCCAAGACACTGAAATGCAACATGCAGTTGTAAGTAATCTAGAAGTTAGTCCGGAACCATAAATTTCTACCTTGACAGCTGTGAGGCGCTAAATACAACTGGTCTTAAGTAGAATCTGAGCTGCAGTATTTCTGAAGTATCATTTCCAAAAAGATAGTAATCGGTATTCACAAATAGGTTTCTATTAACTTGAAGAAAATAGTGCTAACAAGACCAAATCAGAGGAAGGTGAGAACTGTCCATGCATATAGATTTCTGCGTACATGAGAAGCATTTTCTTATTCATTAATTCTACTTTGTTTGGAATGGCAAGTCATGCTTTTCTTCACTTGTTTTTTGAAAGTTCTTTAAAAAATAAGTCTATGTCATGTACCTACTTCAAAACACAAATGTTTACTAATTCTTAAAAGCACCTTATGGTATAATGGCCAATTATTTCTATTCAAGACAGAAATGTTCTTATTGCAATATAATTATGAAAACAAATGTCCATTTTCACTAGTTCTCATAAGAAGGATATTCCATTTCATGTAAAGCTGGATAAATGGCTCTTATTTTTTAAAAAAATAATTCACTTTTCAAAGTATTGTAATATTAAGAATGGAGCCCTGTTTGCGAAGTAGCTTAGTAAACATCAAACTATCAGGTCTGGCATGACCTTGGGCAAGCAAAGAGCAGGGAGCCAGGAGTGCAAATCTTGGACTGTGAAGATTATACTGCTGACAGTCCTGCTCTGAGGCTGTTGCTGCTAATTGATTTGTGAAGTACAGTTAAGCTCAGAATAACAGCAGTTTGCTACAGAATGGCCATATCCCCACTTCCCTGACCATGAGGTGATTGGCAGAAGTTTTATTTGTACTTCCTGAACACAAGGAGAAGCTAAGAGTGTCGCACCAAATAGAGTAGAATTGGGTAAAAAAGTAATGAGGAATCAAGGGAAAAAAACCCAATAGTGGAAGCTAGTAACTTTTGCTTTTATTCCTTTCTCTTCCACCCCTACCTACTACTGAGGATTTAAACTTGAAAGAAGATATGTTACAACTGAGATTGGTTGACAAGGGAGGATGTATTCAGATGTTCTGGATCTACATTGGATACAAAGGCTACAGAGTTATTAATTCTCACAAAAAGAGCCACATTCCTAGTACATAGTTTGAAAAAGACAAAGCACATAATTGCTTTTAATAAGAGCATTTAGTTAAGTGTTTGAAAAATTCAATTTAAAAATGCAAATTCTGTATTGTTATTGCATGTTCTCTAGGATGATTTGGGGAGAAATAAGTACAGATATGTTCCCAAAGAACATTACTGCAAATAGCTATCTATTAAATAAGACATTATTAAGTCTAATTAATTCTTCACTAAGCAAAACCTTAATGTACTGTCAGGTAGTCTTCCCTTATCTCTGTAGCAGTAATTCACTTGTACTTTCTCTGACATTCTATTCTGGAATATACGGTACCTCTGCAGTTCTGCCACCCACGTACCTTCATCATTAGTAGACAGTTTGCCATGGAGTACATCACCCGGCCCAGACGTGACCTCCACAGCTGAACAGAGGCTGCAAAATAAGAGCAGCTTGTGAATCTGCACAAATAAATTAGAGGTTCTTTCTTGCCATCAATTATTGGTCCCATGAATTACGATTTTGAAAGGTCCCCCTCATTAACACCATGGGTTTTAGCCTAGAATTTTTAATTCTCAGCCATGCTGCAGCACCAGAGAATTCTGCATTTGTCTGAGGGAATTGCTCAAGCGGCTCTGGGTACCAAACACAATGCAACAATGCAGAGCAATAGACAGCCACTCAGCTTTCAGCTCAGGCCAAATATTAAACACCAAAATAAGCCACGAATTTTCTAACATCAGAACAAAAGGTACATAAAAGGATCCAAGTGATAATGAGCATCAGTTTAAAAACACATAATCTCCAGAATTAAATGTGATAAATTAAAAAAATAAACATAGCTAGAATGTAATTTCAGAGCCAAAACATGCAGAGTGAGAAATGTCTGAGCCTGGGACTGTTTGTGCTTGCCTCTGGCTTAGAGATATGCTGGAAAAAATCTGCCAAGCCTGTCTGCTTTCCCCATGCTCCTGGAGCTTGCAGGCATTAAAAGCTGCAGCAGCAGATTTCTCCCTCTCACTTTGCAGACTCCTGATGTTCTAAGAGAACGGTTCACACAGATCCTTATTTTGTCTCATGTTACAGTACCCTAGATCAATGCTAGAAATATTCCTCTAATCCTCAAAAATAAACATTAGTACTATTAATTTAGTACATGAGAAAAAGAAATGTGTCTCAGTCAATCAGCTGTCAAGGTCACTGTAATGATTTGAAGGGGGTGGAGGGAAGGAAGAAGAGGCTATTTCAATGAAATTGTGAAAACTAGACTACTCATTTGTATCATTAAGGTAGTCTCTGATGAAAGCCTGGCAGGTTACAGAGATAATTCTTCCAACACACAAAATGTCATTACAAATAAGAAGAGATGAAATTACAAATAAGAAGAGGGGGTGAAATGTCTACTCTGTTTCTTAAAAAAGAAAACTCAGCTCCAACTCAATCAGCTCCAACAATAAACCAAAAAAACCCAACCTAAGAAAATACTCAAATTATGTTTGTCAAAAGAGGGTATATTATGGGGTCCAACACTGAATCCAGTATTTCATCCACTGTGCCTTAAAATCATTCATTACTCCTATCTTTTGTTTTAGAAATTCCCCTTTGACCACACATCACTAGTGCTACGAATGGAGAGGATGCTGTAAACCAGGAGCAAATACTTTATGACACATTTCCTTTTTTCTTTCCTTGTGGGTGTGTGTAAAACCTGGACATAATTAAATAACTCCCCTTTATTATTCCACTTTAAACGTCTCCTTTTTTTGCACATCCATAGTTTGGTAAACACATTCAGCTTTTTAGTACTTAGGTGACAATGAATTAGATCTTGATTCCTACACTGGAGGCATCTAGGTTTCCTGTTAACAATCAGACAGCATCAGCTACAGTTCTCAAAAAAAGGACTGCAAAGCAGGCAGGCCAGATGTCTTCAGTCTGTGATACAAACTGAACAGAACCTGGTCTGGCAATTCCATAGCGCCGTGGGATGAGGCTTCTTAGCACTGGCAGAAAGGGGTTAAAGAAAATCTGCAAAGCAGTAAAAAAAACCCAAAAACCCAACAGCAGATCATTGTATGTTACTGAGATGTCTGAAACTCTCTCTGCAGGTCCCTGCAGTCATGCTTCCACTCTAAGCACTTGCTTTTCTTTGTTATTCATCACAGACTCTGCACTCCACACTGCCATTCAATAGGCATCCTATGCACTGTGATGTTGCAAAATTGGCATCTTATAGAATGCTTTACCAGGCAAGTGGCACAATGTTAAATCTCACTGCCTGCTGAAAAACTGGCAAAAGAGGTGCTCTGTTGCAGAGTAGAGGAGATGTAGGTGGTAAGTTGATTGGTGTTGCATCTTCTTACACCAGCAGCATGGAAATTACAGGCTAAACATAATTCCCATAATGATTTAGGGCTGTCTTCACATAAAGTTAATAAGGTTTGCTTGAGCTAGTCTCAGATGAAAGAAAGCAAACCCATTATCAGCCTCCTGGAGCTACAAATGCAGTGAGGAAGCAGAGAGGGAGCAGACCTGGCTGACCTCTACAGACAGTAGCAGTCAGCAGTCTCTGCAAAGGTCCCATGGGGTTTTTGGCAGCCCTAAACCTACAGGCAGCTGCGCAGTAGACATGCAAAGATCCCTCCAAATTTTCTGCAGCCATATCTCTTGGTAACTACTAGCTGCTGCTTTTCTAACTATGCCTCCTCCTGAGGCCATCTGATCTCTGAAGCAGCAGCAGCAGAGAGGAAAAGCAAGGAGGCAGAGACTCATGAGTGAGGCAGACTGTAGGACACAGGATTATGACACAGCTAGGAAAAAGTCCTTGTACCTTAAGGGGGGGGATGAACATCTTGGTTTTAAAGCGGTAAAATAGAATATGTGTGGGGGATAAGGACAAAAATCTGATGGAAAGGGCTAACAGGAAAAAGTAAGTATGAGAACACAGGCAAAAATAGTAGATGCAGGAGAGAAGAACACAAACTCCTGAAGTGCTGTGGATGAATCTTCAATGTCAAGATTCTTTCCCTTTTTCCTAACCCTTTTGAGAATAGTAGTAAATGCATTCATTTGACTGTATGTGCAAATATCTTGATACATGCTGCTCACATGTGTTCATGTTTTTAGGACATGTATAGAATGTATAATAAGTCAAGTACAGTAACTCATTAAAGCTGCTTTTACATCCAGTCAAAATGAAGACCAGGCAGAAAAATAGTTCAGACAGCTCTGCACACTTCCATATAGACACTGTTTTAAGGAATTATTTATAATAATTTTTTTACTCTAGTACTAAGTCTGCTTGGCCTATTCCTATCACAGAGCCAGACTTTTACTTCCCACAGGCTTTAAGTGAATGTTATCCTACAAAGAAGTTGGTAACACTTCTTACACTGTTAGCTGAAGCTGAAAGGTTTTTGTTTTCTTGGTGTGATGTTTTGAACTTGCTAGGCACAATGAAGGGGTTCACACCATCCATAGCAGTGCCTAAAATGTCATCTCCTGTCCACTTGTCAAGTATACTCAAAAGACTTCATAAGTATAAATTGTATTAAAAAAAAATGCTTGGACAACTAATTTGTCCTGATCACCCTTATTATGCAGTAATGTATCCTATACTATTGAAGCTACACAACTAAGACAGAAGGAGTAGGAGAAAATATAATTGGATACAAAATCATGAAAATGATAATGTAGCTCAATATAATCTAAATATTCTTCTAAAGAGTGCCTTAGGTATTTCAGGAGTCTAAGTACCGTGCAGCTACACTGAGACTCAGCCACCTATGCAGCAGAATCCTAGGCCAGTGTAGTCATTGTATGGTGGCAATTCAATCCGAAAAAATTGAGTGGATGCCAGACATGAGGACTGAGAGGATTTGGTCAGCCAAGGCTTAAGATGAAACATCCATCTAGCTGCAACAGCAATATACTTATATATTCATCATTAAAGGATAGCAGACACGTTCTTTGTTTCTTCTAAGCAGAAAAAAGAATTGATTCAGTGCATCAGTTGAATCAAGGACAAAACTGTGAAATTAATTCCAGCAAATAAAAGTACAAGGTATATCATTTCAGGGGCCAAGTAGACGATGAGATTACAAAAATACTGTTTTAACCACTCTGGGGCAGTCTTGTGAAAACTTCTGGCATACTTAGGCAAGCAATAAAAACACACTGCCTGTGAAAAAAATGTTTAAAGAATACCTACCTTGTCTGTTCTCCTGTGTAATGTTAGTCATACTTCCATCTTCAGCTAAGCCTTGTTCCAAATTTTCTAATATCTGTAGTAAATTTTTTTAAAAGTTACAACATGAGTTTAAACAGCACTATATATTTAATGCAAATTATCTAAAATTGACAGACTATATGTAAACCAATTTATGCAGGAATATTTCACCTAGGTACAGTTCAAAATTACTGGTTATTACAATAGCAAGATCAATTGCACAAAGTAAAAAAGCAATTGTACGGTAGAAGGATGTTAGAGTTTGGGTTTATGGTACTTACAGAACATTAAATGTCAGCACACTCTAGGGACATACACATTTTGTTAAGTAAAACATGAAATATGCTTCACCAGAGAATGAATGTTAATGACCACAATGCAAGTCAAACTGATTTTTTCATAGAAAACCACTGCCTCCTGACTCCCCCACACTAAGTATGGGCTCTAGTTTCATATTTTTGTCTTTAATGAAGTATTCCTCTTAGTTCTTACTGCAATTTTCTTCTCAGACTTTGGGGTTTATTGCTTCATTCTATTTATCATAGATTTTAAATCATGTAAATTGTTGAGCGAATGAAACATTTGTTGTTTCACTGGAAGAATGAAAACGTATCCTTAATGAAGCTTGAATTGTAAGGACTTTTAAAATATGCATACAAGGCTCCATTTGAAATGCAAGTCATCTTTGCATTTCCTAACGCCATGACAGTTTCTCCAAACTAATTTTTCAATTCCCACAGTCACCTCACTTTTCCTGTTATGGATTTATAATTTTGGTTGTAGTATAATGCTTGAGATTTCCCTTGAAAAACCATTAAGGCCACTTGCTCTTTAACCAGCCACTGTGGTTAGCTGATGAGGGAAATACAGGGCTCTGCCTCTTCTGGGGACTGACTGCACTTCCAAACAGAGAGCTTTCAGCTTCTGTCCGTATAAGAAGTAATTGTCTTTTTCTACACCAACAAAGCCTTCCAATTGTGCTCAGTGCTTCATGAGGGAACACTTAAAATCAATGCAGGAAATCCTCCAAAACAAAGCCAGGTAGAATTAATGTGGCCTTGGAGAATACATTGGTGCCTTCTACAGCCAATAAAGATGATCAGTACCCCCAGAATGCCAGCTCATGCCACCAATTTTTGACATCTTAAGCTGGAAGAAATTGCCCTACGAGATACCAAGCTCTTTTCACAGACTAGAATGAAATCTTGAAGTTAGGTGCCATAAATTTAGCTACAAGGAACATAAGAGCAAAGAGAGACATACGACGAAAGCAATGCAGTTACCACCTGCCAGCTGAGCCAGGCTAATAAGAATTGCTAGCCCACGACAAACATAAGGTAATACGATTTACTATGAACTTCATTCACAGAGGGCTAGACTGAGCTGCCTTTCCTCAGATTTTGAGAGGCTATGAGCATACATCATTAGATACTGCAGCTTAGCTGATAGGTGGCAATTTATGAGATGGCAGTGGCATGCCTGCAAGACTAACTCTCAGTCCCACTTTCAAAAGCAGTGTAGCCACCTAGAAATCACTTAGAAACCAAAGTGCTACATTTCAGTGTTAAATGCCTAGTGTATAATAAAGCACTTAGAAAAAAATAAATTTCTTCTCTCCCACAAATCCAAACCACTTCATAATCTGCTTCCTGCAGTCTAAAAACCATGATCTTTCTCCTCCCCTACAAAATATCGAGTGATTCCTTCTCAGTCTCAGTAAGGCTCAAAGGTCCTACTTTGAAATGGTATAAACATAACAAAAGGCCTTCATCAAGGAGACATGCTGTCTTGTTTAAAAAGACAATGAGTTTCTCTGAAAATGTGCTCACTAACATAATCAAAAATAAAAGAATTAGATATTAGCATACAATAGGAGCATTACATTAACCATTCTGTGACACTACTTGGGGATATCTAGCCCTCACCTCAAGCTCAACATAATTAAAGCAGAGCATGGTGATGATTTGAGGCTAATTGTTTTATTCCCTAGGTTTATCTCTTTTGCCTTTCTTGAGTATAAGAACATCATCTGCAATTTTCCAGTATTCAGCATTTCCCCAGTTTTCCAACAGTAGTTTAACAGTAACATTAACGATTCCAGTAGTTCCTCAGTGTAAACTACTTGGGTTAGTTGATATGAAATATTTAGCTGCTAAAATGTTTATTCTAGAAATATCATATGAAATAGCTCTAACCATCTGTGTTCCTATTATAAAGAAAAATATGATTGGTCACTTCTATCCTTTACCTAATCAGTTTTACATATGACCTATGCTTCTCCCTGTTTTGAATATTTATAAATGCACAATCATTAGTTTGACTGGCTAGTATTACTGTACTGAGTCTTCTCTTTCATTCCCTATCCATCGCCTGCATGCTGGAATTACTAGTCTATTCATACTACCATTTGCATCCCTACTTTGCTATCCTTATGTATCTCTTGTTAATACTTTATTCCTTCTTTGGCAACTTTCATCAGCATTAGCTTTTTAGTCAAAAAAGGCTTTTTTGTGCTTCTGGAATTGTGGCTTTTTGAGTACTCAGACTGGTACAAGGATCAACATAGTTTCTACAAACTTATCAAACAAGGTGCCAAGACAAATACCCTTTAGAATGAAGTAACATATGGCAAAAAGAATACTTATGCCACCTTAGAAGCTGAGCCAGAACTGGAAACTGGATAAAAATAAAATCCCAAAATAATCAGTAGCTAAGAGACTGAAAAGTTCACCAATTTGGAAGTAAAAGAGAAGATTAGGAGATATGACAAGCGTATGGAAGGGACAGGGAGGAACACTACTACTCAGGAATGAGAGTGGTGGAACTACAGAGGGAGTAGCTGATGGGAGTAGCAAATGGCACAAGGTATTTTCGATGAGTTTTGCAGAGGTAACAATTGGCAGAGGCTTTTTAGGAAGCAGGACTGTTAACCCACTTGACACTGTTCCACTCATGTATTTAAAAGTGAAATACCTTATACTGTGAGATGTGTGCATTTCCACAAGCTCTCCCTCAAACATCTAGGAAGCATAGGCACAAACAAGGGAGGAGTTTAGATTAAGCCCTGTATTCGGGTGGAATTAGATGCTGGTATTTTTGGTCTGTTTGGCCCAGCTACCTGTGAGGTGTTGTGCTTCTCCTGCCAAGTTCTGGGAAAACAGGCCAATAAAGACCATCTCTGGCCTTAAGGGAGGCATTTCTGTGTAAACTAAAATTAACTGGGCTCTCACAAATGGCTGATGGCCCTCTAAGGGCACTTGAAGGAGAAAGAGAGGAGAAAAGAGACTGAAGTAAGCCCCCAGACCCATGTAATAAAGACATGACCCCCAGAGCATATCACACAGGCACAAATGACCCCAGACATGGGCAAGAGGGTCCTACTTACATAACTGGGGGGAGGTGCTGAGGATCCCTGGTTGGGTGGTGATGGCCACACCTGCTCAGCTGAGGTCACTTCAGCAACTTAGATAAAAGGCAGAAGGCTTATACCTCAGGGCTTGCTTGCTTCATGTGACAGGACAGTGTTGCCTTGGGGGGTACACCCGCTGTCACCCATGAGCCAGCTGGCCCTTGAGGATGCAGCCACTGTTCAGGAAGTCTGGGTGTTCTGGAGTCGGTGAGACAACTCCATGGAAAACACCTGGGCAATTTTGGTGTTTGCACGTGGGGGCTTATTTTCTCTTTTTTCTCTTTCTCATAGGTTTCTTCCTGTTTACTTGGCCACTTTTGGTAATAACACTACTGTTTGAGTTAAGTTTTCTGCAGTGTCTTAGTTTCAGCTTCCACATTACTTTGGACCCCCTGTTCTCCCTAGAAAAAGCCCAACTGTTGTTCTTTCCACATTTTGGTCTCCTGGTAAGCATTTTTTAGCACTAAAGAGATCATGCCTATGCTTTTAAATGAAAACTTGTAAAGAACAAACCCTTTTGTGATTTAAATTACTATTGCTACTCATACTGTCTGGCTGTTTAGAGACCATTTATTTCAAGGCAGACTTGTAAGGGCAACAACTCATTGAGACAATTCATGTTAGGATGACCAGCAATAACACAGGACAGTAACTTCCTCCCCCAAGCTATAACACCCATTTGGCATTACAGATAACTTCTTTCCCAAATCTAGTACCTATAGATGAAAATTAAAAATATCTAACCAGATCTTGATTAGAAATTTGCAGGAATACTGGAAAAGGTAAAACCATTATTGCAGGGGAAAAAAAAAAGCATGTGGAAAAATATATACGGGAAAATGAAAAAATTGCACCCAACCTCCAATCCTGCTTTCAGGTACCAGAAATATGTAAGTAGATGGGAGCTAAAATGACCAAGTAATCAAAATAAGTATGATTACATCCTTAATTGGAATTGCTAATCTAAAGTTGACAAGTCTGTAGAATATATACAACAAAAAGCAAGAAAGAATTTAGCAGACTAAATGCAAGTATTGGATAGGAAAAAACCCCACAGTTACATTAGGGAAGAGAAACGAAATAAAAAGACAAATTTTCTTATGATCAAAATGCATTAGCATTACCCTGGAATAGCCTCCCAAGGGATGTGCCCTTAGCACCACAGGCTGGCTCATTAAAAACTGGAAAACAACCTTGAATTGCAGAGAGACAGAGTAGGTGAGCTAATAGGTCTTTTCTTTCTTCTAGCTTTTATGACTCCAAGATCATCTAATTTACATAATGACTCTGCCTATGCCCTTCTGTAAATACGGATGACCAAAGATTATTTTTCCACTTTTTAAAATAGGGAAGTAAAACACTAAAGGCTTTTGGTTGAAAGCTCCCCAATTAATTCTCTTATAACACAAATGGTTCCCAAGTGTCACATAAAAATATTAAGACTAATGGGTGTACATCCTTGTGTTATTTTCTTGGTTATGCCATGGGTTTTTTCAAGTATTATAAATGTTGTTCTTGAATGGGCCAATTGAGATTGTTGAACAAATAGTGTTCCATACAAAAATCAAAACATATACATAAATAATGTTTTTTGTTAGCCAACCCTGACTTCAAATGGTTAAATTAGTACCAATTTACAGCTGTCTTTTAAAAACACAGTTAGGTTTACAAGCTCCTTTTTCATATTCCTGTTTCTACAGCTGTCTTTGAATTGCCCCAAAAGACAAGGTATTTAATTGAATGCAAACAAATGAAGTAATCTGCAATGAGGTGTCTTGAATAACAGATCAGAAATATTTCCCTGAGAAGGATGGTATGTTTTATTTTTTTGTAGTTGTGTACTGTACTTTAAAAAGGAGTATCCATCAGCAGAGACAATGACTTTCCCTGGCTACTATATCCTATCTCTAGTGGAAGGTGTAAGAACCAAAGGGACATCATTCTCTTTCTTTCGACAACTGAACATGCTAATCCAGGAGAAATCTTGCAAACTCAAGACACAGGAAGGCAGAGACAAAGAGGTGAAAATCTGCAAAACAACCCGAAGTGCAGAGAACAGGAGAGCTCCTGGAACAAGTACAGCCAGCCTCAAAGAAGCTTTCCCCAAGGGCACAAGAGATAACATAGAATTTGTAGTGACCTAGGTAACTAGCAGTTGATGGAGTGAGAACATGAGTAAACAGACCTGTCCTCAAGAACTCAGTGGGCAGGGAAATGTGTATATATTAATTTGTAACTCTCCTTTATTTCTATTTCATCTTCTGAGAATATCTAATTTCCCTTACTTAAACAAATAATCAGCCTAGTTCATGTTAAAACAAAATCTTGTATTTTAGTTTAGACGTTTCCTTGGTACACTGGGTATGCTCTAAGGATTTGCACTTAAAGGAAGAGAGCAGAGGCAGAGACACCTCAAGACTGTAGACAACTTAAAGGTCTTAAAGGACTTAAAGGAGTGTGTCTGGGGGGAAGGAGTTAATTTCCTTTCATTCTGCTATTTACCAACAATCTCTAATCTGTGAAGAATTATTGCTGATCACATTGTAACTGAGATGCAGCCATTTCAATAAAGTTAGCCAGATGGCTGATGAACGCCTGGCCCAGCAGTCGCTCCTTCTTTCACATTCACACGGTATTCTCTCTCCCTTACAAGGTTAAGGAACTTAGAAACAAGTTCAGGTTTTGGAATCTAGTGGCACCTTCATGACTAAGGGCACAAAACAAAGATAAGAAACAGCTGATCTGCTGCAGACCAGGGTAGGCAAATGTTAGTAGAAGCACCATGAAATCCTGCAAGAGGCACATGGCATTTCCTGGAAGAAGAGAATTACTTCAGTTGAGGACTCTTTATAAGGAACAGGGCTGGAGAGAACAGCCTGCCAGTAATATTATCAGATGGGATAATCATCAACAGGTGACAGCATTCCTGAAGTGCTAAGTAGTAGCACTTCTTGGCCAGATTAGATATATCTCTCAGCTGTTTCCAAATCAATTTCTTCCAACTTCGTAACTAATGCCACGTTCATTTTTACTGTAAATGCTTGGTTATCCTAGCAATTACTGTGCTAGAAGCAAGTTGATTTCATATATGTAAGGCCATATAGCAATATAATTGGCAATTATAATTTCCATTCACTTCTCTTATCCAAGTTATTTTAAGA
This sequence comes from Sclerurus mexicanus, assembly GCA_013396755.1. Taxonomy (NCBI): domain Eukaryota; kingdom Metazoa; phylum Chordata; class Aves; order Passeriformes; family Furnariidae; genus Sclerurus; species Sclerurus mexicanus. The sequence goes on along the minus strand of VWZF01004717.1, from coordinate 84,684 downwards.
AGTAAATATAGGAAACTTCCATGGAATACTGAAAATAAAAAGTAATTGCATGCATTTATCTTATATACAGTTTTGAAATTTCAAGTGTCACAGAGAAAGCAATAATATTGCATTTCTTTTAGCTTTTGTCACAGGGTAACAGTTCATCATCACTGGTCCATTAGACTGCTTGGGAAAGGCTTCTGTAAAAAACATTTAAGGACAAATGATTTCTGTCAGCGTGTTGGCTTTAGTGGAAAAACTTAGCCCTCACAACACCATGACTCCAATTCCAGCACGGACAAATCCCATATTATAATTCAGGCCATAATTTTGTATCATAGCACTTCACAAAACAAAAACCCGAAAACAAACTCAGTAGCCTGTATTTATATTCCCCAAACCACCTATTTGGACTATTTCTGAAAAATCAAGACTATTTCTGAAGGATCAAGGTCATTAACAACTGTTTTCAGCTGGATGCAGCTGAGTGAAGGAAAGAAATCTCTCTGGCTTGCTCTTAAACACATATGTTCACTGTCCTCCACATCCTGTCTGGCAAGAGCATGCAAGTTGTCCTGTTTTAATCATTTGAGTCAGAGCTACCAGAGGAGAAAAGGATGTCTCCTAAAAGGAAAGTGGCACTTCATTACTTTTAATAGCAAGTTCCATATTTGCATCAAGATGGAGTAAAACATGTCATCATTGAAACTTAATGTTCTTTATAAGGACAATAAAATTTATTTTTTAAACATTAAGAAATGTTAGTGCATAGAGATGCTGTTACCTTGGCACAGATTATCTTCATACTATGCAGTCTATCAAGTGATTCCTGAGGATTACCTAGGTACTGAGGAAGTTCAGCATGTAAAATCCGCATGGAGAAAGGAACCATGGAACCTAGAAACACAATTAATTTTGTTAAGTGTGTTTGCTATAATGATCAGTTTGTGATTTGCCTACATTAAACAAGGTATTTCTCACTAGTGTATATGTCATAAAGTCCATTTTGCCTCTTGTTTTTCTCCAGATGAAAGATGTCAAAGACAAGAAAATAAGAAACTTCTCATATCATGTGATGTGGTTTAAAGTGTTTTAAATAGGCATACATATGTAACCATAATCAAGAAAGCAGGAAGAAGGTGCACCTACTTCAAATTTTCAAAAACAAGTTGTGCATGGAGGTACAATGTTTCATTACATATTTTATAAACTAATTAAAATGAGTGATTAAAAAAATGAAGTTTACTCAAGTTGCAGCTACAACATTACTACCAATATTCAATAGTTATGTATATTTTACAATCAATGCAGAAGAAATATGGTGACATTACTAGCCTTAAAAGTATGCTTCCTTTTCCCATTACTTTACTTTAATCTTTACTATTATTATGTTTACCAAAGACCCAGTTTTCTGAGTTTGAGCATCCTGCCTGACTTCAGTGGTCATGTCTGCTAATGGGCCATCAAGGAGTATGCCACAACTCACAGAGTAAATCACCCATTGTGAAACTCCCTGCCCTGGGGGAGGTACTGGGCACTCCCATCTGAGCCCAAGCATATGTAACCTTGGGGGTTTGGGACTTCTGGGACCACTTGTGGGATCCAGAGGAGGACCAGGACCTCAACAGGACTGTGACTGACACTCTTGACCAGATTGTGGACATCATCCTCAGCAACAGGTTTTCTCTTTTCTTTTAATTTGTACTATGGGGTGGGCTACGTGGTGCTCAGCACAGGGGCTGGCGAGCTCCATTTTGTTTGTGCCCAGGGTGCTGGGTTGTACATCTGTTTTTTGTGGGTCAAACAGACTTTTCCTCTGCATCATTGTACTTGTTGTGATCTTTTTATTAAATTGTAATTCTGACTTGCAATCTTTTTAGGAGTTGGTTTTATTTCTTCTGCTGGTTTACCTTTAAACCAGTACATGCACTCAATGGGATTACTGAGGCAAAGGTAAAAAAAAGGAAAAATTGTGTAAAATCAAAGGAATCTACAGTTTTAGCAACATTTAGGTTAATGACTGTGTTGTAGCATTGTCAATTCTGAACAAGTTTGTATCATTACATTCTCTTGTAAAATGCAGCAAAAGGTCAACTCAATGAATAATACAGAAAATCTGAATTGGTACCAGAACAGGTCAACGTACAGGTATATGACAAGTATTTAATGGAGCACAGATGAAACACCTCATGTTATCAATTTTTATAAGATTTATATAATGTTTTGTAAAACACTTTTTTGGGATTGCATATTTTGCAAAGTGTTGATCTTATGTATTGCTGAATGAAGCCACGCTACTACGATCCATGCTGGGGGAAAGAATAACCCATTACATCACCAGAAGCAGTGTCAGAGGATGTGAGAATGACCAATGTGACTCCAGTTCAACTCAGACTCTGTAAGAACCTGATTTATTTCCTATCACAACTAAGACCTCAGTTGTAACAGGCATTCAGAACTATATTACTTCAAAATACACTGTATTGATGTATTATTTCTCAACCACTTAGTATTTCCTTCATAGTTTGTGACCAAAAAGCATTCCAGTGCGGTCCTCAGTCCTTATATCAAGTCTGATGACATATCTCTCAAACAAAACCAGAAAGAAGCTGGCCCAGGATATAAGGCCAGTCAGTTGGAAAGACTTGTCAAACGAGAATTTGTATTACAATTTCATGCGGGAGGATCTAAAACTCTAGCATCTGTTTCTTCTATTTCTTCTTGAAACTCATGATAAATAGAAGAAATTTTACTGTAAACACCTAGCAAATCCATCTAGTGGATTTCTGTTACTTACTGCTTATTAAACAGGCTGCTAAATTTAAAATATCAGAAATAGTTTCTGCTCTCTTCCTCAGTTTCCTTGGAATCTTTCTGAATAGGAGTTTTGGTTTTGGGGTTTTTTTGTTTGTTTGTTTGCTTGTTTGTTTTTAAGAAAACACAAAACTATATACATGCTCTCATACAAATATGGTAAGTATGGAAATGGAAAGCAGCAGAGAAAAGAAATGACCTTTGACCACTGGTAAAGTTTTCTTACCAGTCCATGTAAACAGCATTGTGCAACTTTAGGTCAAATCCAATGAGCAAATTGCTATAAAAAACCTGCAGCACTTATTCAAGCCACTCATTCAAATACAGACCTTAAGTACTGTGCTTATGAAAAATAAAACTCTTGAGATTTTTGGTTAAGTACATTTTCCCAGGTATGTTTCTGTCTCCAAGTAAACTCTTCAGTTAAAAGATTTGAGGTATGGATAATATATCTAAATAATTTCTTTCATTAGTAAACTGTCTGGTGAAAAAAATGGCCATAAATCTACTTAGATTTGGTATAGTTTTCAATGAGTGCTACTTATATAAAGTACTAATACATTTTACATATACTTTTCAAAAAGAAATATATGGCAGTAACAGAAAATGCATGTGAAGAGATCTGTCCACCAAGATAATTCTGTAACTCCTGATTAACAACTGTGTAAAAACTGACAAGTGTTGAGCCTTAAAAAAGGTACGTCTGAGATTTTAGAAAACACTGGAATTTTCATCTAGGTTAACATGAAAATAATTGGGAGGAGGTAAATGACATCTGTTGATGACACTGCTACATCAATAATAGTTTTAGAAAAGTCTGAAAGGCAGGTTGTAGAATTTAGAGTACAAAATGTAAAGAAAAGACAGATTAGCAGGGAAAAAACTATACTTCCCTCAATGAACACAGTTACATTTGGGGAATTAAAAACAGAACAAAAAAGTGAGATTGACTACATTAAGCTGGAACAGAAGTAAGTGTGCTTGTTAGACTAAGAATTACATTATAATGTCAGAAAGGTTTCACCTGTTCACTTACTGTTAGGCCACATACTTAAAGCACACAGTGTACGAAGTGTTTCTCTGTAAAAGGTTCCTATACAAGCAGCCATATATATATTCCTGTGGTATGCCACTAGGGATAAGAAAATTTTACACAAACACTGAACTTATCACATGATGTCTTTTGCAAAACTCTTTGGAATTAAACCCACATACTCTATTATATTAATAATTTCACTCAGTACTGAATTTAAAAGGGCAACATGTCAAGGAAATACTGGAAACAAATAGCACATCCTGTAATTAAAATATTTACTTAGGAGCACAGGAGAATGCATTTTGCTCTCTTCTTCATGCTTCAGATTTCCACAGTAATGCCCTTTTACACAATAAAACCACATCAGCTAAGCTTAGATAATTTCAACAAAAGGCAATACCCTACAATTACTGCTATGTATTGAAATTTTATTTTTAAGTTAAATAGGTCTTATTCTAGCTTGATGTTTTATGGTTGACCTCTGTTGATCCTCTTCAGGGGTTTAATAATAACCTATTAAAAATTATAATGGAAAATGGTTTAAATTTAAGACAATTTTCTTAGCAATCACTTTCAAATATACTGAAGATTTTTTTTCAAATAATATGATTTATGATTGTCACTTTTGCATGAATTAATCTCAATTGTATATGTATTATGAGCGTACAAAAGGCAAAACTAAAAAGTAAAAATGGTCTGCTGAAAGGAAAATATTCCAAAAGCTTGGAAACAGATGGAATAAATAGTAATATCAGGTTAATTTTCTAAGACCACAGATTTCAATTTCTATTTCTTTATGAACAGCTGCACATTTTCATAACTGTCAAAACACCAACATCACCTCGTGTCAATCAAATTCGAACTACAGCCCTCATCTGCAGCCCTTTTTGAACAAAAAGGAGAGGATTCCAGTGGCCAACCACTGTATCTCTGTATTTTCTTGTTGCAAAACCAGTAACCAGAAATACTCTCTGATCTGACTTCTACAGCTTATTCAACAAATCTTAAACACCTAAGAGCAGCAGAAGCACAGATTACCAATTACTAAGAGTATAATGTGGAGTCTTATGACAATAAAAAAACCAAACAAAGCAAACAAAAAAAGAAACATCTTCCTTCACTGCATAAAAGAAAAACACAGAAAATCTAATTTCAGAAAAATGTTCTGCTTTATACAAACATATACATACAGAGATGCACATCCTTGCCTTTATATGCACATATTTACCAACAGTGTATTTGTATAATTGGTAAGATTTTTAAGAGGGACAATGTAGTAATTTTGAATCCTAGCCTCACTGACTATCAACTAGAAGTATACTTAAAAATCCAGGTTCAACAGACTAGTTTCCAAGCTTTTGTTTACTACTTTCAATCCAGAGAGACTGAAGAAGACAGAAGAGCCTAAATGTTTGCAATCATTTAAAGAAAATGTTTTGAAAATTTTATCTGAAATTGCATGCTTGCATATTCCTTACAATTTAACTGCATATGGCCTAAGAACACAGATATTCTGAATCAAGATCTGGTTTTGAGAGGTTTCAAAAATTCTTTTTCACTGATTTGGAGTTACTTGCACTGAAGCAAGAAAAATGTAAGAGAAAGTATGCAGGAAAACCCTACAATGACTGCCCTGCCACAAAGAGATCACCCTAAATCTTACCTACTGATAACTGTAGTGAGGCAGAACTTAGAAAGCAATTACTTGCTCACAGTATTAAGAAATCCTATATAAAGCTGGTGCTGTCTACAGTGAGACTATGTTGCCTTGGTAAAGACAGCACAACTAAGTATTTCAGGAGCACTCCGCTCCCTTAAAATTATACATATATTTCTTAACTAAAATATCTATTTCATTTCAGAAAAATTTGTATTGGCATGTCTGAGTAGTCTGAATAACCAACTTGAACCACAACACTTGAGTGGTATTTATCCAAGCCTTATTAGCCGATTTCACAGGTAGAAGGTAGTTCTGAAGCAACAGAACAGAGTGTATTTAAAGACATGACAGAGAGATACACAATAATGTAAAGAAAACAATGGACAAACCAGTTCCAGCAGAGACTTTAATATGCTTTTTTACTGCCAACGTGAGCCTGAATGAAGAACTCTCCCGAGTAACTGTCATGACTGAATCAGTCTGACATGGGAGCATTACCTTCAGGCAGCGTTTGTGGTAACATATGAGAAAACTAGTGCCACATGTAACAGTGACTGGAGTATTTTTGTCCCTTCTGCTTTCTTGCAAAATTTATTAATGGACAGGAGCACTCCATATGCCATAGTTTCTTTAGTCTGTGCATTTCTCCTCTCATCTTTGTTTTTACATTGATTACTCCCTTTTCTCTCTCCATCTACCATAATGATCATTCTTTCTTTCCCACACAATGTCCCATACTGCTACAGTTCTCTCACTAACCAAAAGTTGATGAGGGGAGAAAAAAAGGGTATTTCATTTATAGCATCATCAAAACCCATGAATTAAAAAAAAGAAAGAAAGCTTCAGCCAGCCTGTCTCCTAGTAGCATAGACAAGTAGGAGAGAAGAGGAAAGGAAGACTGCAAACTCAAAATGGCCAAACCACTGTAGAGGCCTCACATATAGGAGATAATTTCCCCAATCCAAGTCTGTCCTTAATTATGGCATAGGCTGATATTCAGAAACAGGACCAAGCTTCCAAGAGCAGGTAGACTTCGGAGGAGTACACAGCCCTCTGCACTATAAACAGTGCAGGTGACTGTAAAATGTCGTTTGTGGGTATTAGAAAAATATTCTTTGTGTTTCCTTGTTAACACAGTATCTCTGTGTTAGATATAAAACAAGTTTCTCATTACATATGTTGCTATTTTATAAGCTTACTAAATATAATAATTTATTACAGTTCATCTTAGATACCAGCACTGAAAACTTGTTTACAACATGGGACTGAATGATAGTTCTAGACCACATATGATACAATTCCTTTAGGTGGATCTAAACTTCAAAACTCAATAAAAGAAACAAAGTAAGAGCACTACTTCAGTAAATAAGGAGGATGCACAGAAATGGAATCTCAGACAACTATTTTTTCTATTCATTTTTTCATATATTTCTGGTAAAACTTTTGGCTACAGTGGGTATTAGTAAAGTCATAAAAGTAATAGAGACCTAGCAAAATATCCTAAAGCAGTAGTTGTAATGCCTAGAGTCACAGCATTTTGAGAGAAATATATATATATATTATATATTTTATATTATTTTTTTAAACCATCACTATCCATCTAAAAGTGGAGCCTATTGCAGCACACACTACTGTATTCCCAGTCACAACACAGCTGCACGTCAAAAAAACTTGTGCTAGAATGAGTAGCACAGTTCATGGGAAGGTGGACAGTATGAAATCAGTTTCTAGAGTGCATACAGCTAGATATTTAATGGCATGTTCCTCATTTAGGCACTTTCCACAAGGGAAAAAAGACTGTTTTCACTCAGAGGTATGGAGATGATGCTCCATCTTCACAAGGAGAATGAAAAGGAGAAAGCAAAAATAAAATAACATCCCATGTTATATAAACTTCTGGTCAGGGGAAGAAAAGCCCAATTTTTACTTATATGCAGTTTCTCGTCTTTGTAATACAGAAGACATTGTTCTCAAGTTTTGTAACTTTAGAACACCGATTTTGGTAGCATTAACTGTTCTGTAACTTATTGGTCCACTAACCAAAAACAAGACCAAACTATCTCATAAAAGTATGAAATAGCATTTTAATGTTCCATTTCAATTGTTGGCTCTCCCTCTTTCAGAAACACATAGGCATTACCAATGAAAAGGCTATCTCAGGTTATTAAATCTATCATATGAGAGCTCATTAAATATCACGAGGAACACAGAAACAAATGTTACGAATAGAAGCGGTCAGACTGTGTCAATGTAAAGTCAAAACCCTAAAAAAATCCTGAAAAAAAATCAGACTTTTTAGCTTTACACTGATGAAATTAGAAGAAAAAAATCTATAACTGAATACTCTTTAAGATTTTACTAGAAAATGAGAATGGTTTGCTCTCTGCCTCATATCAAACAGCAATGATCCAAGAGTGACTTGACTTAACCCACTGGCTGACACAAAGATCTCAGCAGATTACACCCCCCAAGAGGCTGCACACCTACAGGCAAAGGAGATGACTGAAGAAAGAGCCCACAGAAACCAGGAACAGAAGACTTCAGAAAGACTAGGTTTCACAGCCATGATGAAGACAACAGTAATAGGATCCATGCATAGCATGGCTGCAAATGCCATACAAAATATGAGGATGAATCAGAGATTAGTAGCAGAGCCAAAAGAGCTTTAAGAGAGCTTCAGAGGGAAATTAAGAGGACCATTTTAAGTTAAATTAATGGAAAAAGTATCTTCCACTCCTCAGGCAGTTACTTGTAACTTAAATTCTTTGAGGTATATTTCTCAGGCTTAATGGATGAGGGACTATTCTCACTGCTGTAAGAAGCTCAGAATTTTCCGTATTTCAAGCATAAAACCAAGGAAACTTTCTAACTTGTTACATTTTTTAATAAGACTATTTTGAATACAAAGAAATTATGTAAAATGTTGTATGTATTACAATTAATGTGTACATTATTTATATCTAGACTCTTGTTTCTTAAATTGACTTTTAAGTGCTTACTCCATTTATATACCATGAATCAAAATTAAAATGCTGAAACAAAACCCTTTCTTTTATGCTTGTTACACAACAAAATGATATGCAAAATTACCATACAGCAGTGGATTGTGTATTCATACTAATAATTTCAACCAAAATGTATTAATGATTTATCTCTATTTTATTATTTAAATTAGCCAGTTAACAATGCATGTATACTAAATTTCTTTATCCATAATCCAGCATAGTTTGGTTTAATGCTGGCCAGAAAAGAATTGCTTGTTTTCTCCTACATCCCCACAAACAGAATTTCTCTGTCTCCTCAAAACTACATAAGGAAGGTTTGATAGCTGTTATCACATCTTTATTATGTTGTATTTATATAAGATATCTACAACTAGCAGGTCAGCTTCATCCAACCTTGATCCTATTTTCCTTACAAATGATAAGACTACAGTCCTGGTTGGTATGTTCAACTGTTAAAAATGAACTGAAACATATAATCATAAAATAGAATATTTTCCTTATGGTCACCTTTCTTTACCATCAATACCCTCACAATTTTTATTAAACAGCTGTAGTGGTTGAGTGGTTGCTGAGATAACAGTTTGGATCCAAAGCTCAGTCCCAGAACAGGTGCCTGCAACAGCTGGCCAGACTGTCCAGCTACTTGTACGATCTGTGGCACAACGACTCAGGTGCCTCAAATATTGACATGACCTGCAAGGATTTTTCTTCAACAAGAAGAACTTATTTTTAATATTGGAAAAGTTGTAGAAACATAAATATAGCCTGGGGAAGACTAATCCTGTGCAGCATTGTATCAAGTGCAGAGCTGCCCAAAGAAAACCAGATTCAAGGAGCTGTCCAACGTAATGACCAAGAACTCTCTCACTCTTAAAAATTACACAGTTCCTTCTCAGTGGATTGCCTGTGATTGCCTGAAAGACAATGAGTAAGGCCAGAGGGATTTGTTTTAGGCAGTCCACACGAGTCTTGCTGGGCTACAAGTGATCCTCTGCATCACTCAAGAGATGAAATAATCTTCCGCAAAAAATCCTGGACTTTCTGACACCAACTTCCCTTCCTTAGTAAGCCCTAAATCTCAGTATCTTCCAGGTTACCCCATCAAGACTGCCAGTATCTCATGTAAAATGGACTATAATTTTCAGACAGTGACACTGCCTGTAACAACTGTTTTTTACAAACATTTTATTATACACTGTTCAAACACAAAAGCTGAAGAACATTAAGAACACTCAACAGTGTACTTGCATCAGAGAGTTATTTTTTCTAAATAACAGATTCAGAAAAAATAAAATTTCAAAATAGCCTGAATAGGAGCAAAATTGCTCTTAAACCCAGCAATTTTTCAAACCTAGACTTCTGGAGAACTAGAACACCTGAGAAGAAGAACTATGTAATTAACCTATGGGCTATTTGGAGCAGTGGAAAGTAGTGCATCTGTAACTTGAGATAAACTGCTTATAAAGAATTGAGGCTGGTGGTGTTTTTTCCCTCTTTAACAATGAGATACAAACTTCTGATTTTTATTTACTTTCAATTATTAAGCAAATAATATTACAGTCAATAATTTTTTAAACTAAGGAGAATTATTAAATTAGCTCCAAATTTAATTTTTTACTTTTAATCCTAGAAACCAGGAAATAGCACCTGCATTAGCACCTGCCTGCATGAGCACGCAAGTGTTAAAAATAGCATACTGATAGTACCTGGCTGAGTTTAAGAGGAAAAGCTTGTAGGATCTATTTCTAAAAACTCTCCCATCACCTTCGCAGTCCATTTCTGGCTAAAATGAACTATTTAAGTTTGGTGGGATTTAATTTCAATATCATAAATCTAAATTATTATATTTACTTGTCAAAAACATTCTTCCGTAGCAGCATAATGAAATACACTGCCTACCTGTATTGTTTTACTCCTTGTTACTACTTGAATGTAGTGATCAATCATGTTCTTTTGGGGAAAAAAAAACAAACACCAAACTAAACCCAACATAATCCAAAGTTCACCAATGCTTTAGGATTAAAAAAACCTGAATCCAACTAGTATTTTATAATGGCTAGCAAAAATGGCAAAACTAAAAAGCATTTTATAAATCAAGTATTTTACCTTTTCGTCCAGGGTATACGTGAGGATAATATTCATAATAAAGATCAGGCTGGTCTAAATTTCCAAATTGTTCAAATTCCATTTCTGCATTTTGGAATAGATTCAGTTTTACCAGCAGTGCTAGTCTCACAAACCACAGCTAAAAATTAACACATACAAAAAAAAAGGGGAAAGCCTGTTATTAGCTTCAATCACAAGGCACATCCAAATACAATTTCAACTTTCTAAGTTTTTCTCATAAAAGCTGAGTAAAGAGTTTCTCTGTTACTCACTGAAAAGATTTAGGATTTATATTTACATGCAGTTTCACGAAATACTATTCATCAGATCATTAAAACAAAACACAGAGGACTAATGGTTTAATTGTTTGTAAAGGTACTGAGATTTTGAAGTTCAAAAACTAGCCTGCTTCAGAATTAGAACATCTCTCTTTAACCTGTGTTAGCATGTATGAATTATCAATCTGAGATTTTAATTGTTTTTCCGATTTTATGCTATTCTTAAAATCTTTATGATTTTGGTGAAATTCCACAAGCTTTATAGTTACTAGGGCCAAAAACATGAATTCTCATCTGGGTTACATCTGAACCCCTTGTAATATTTCTATTAATTTAGGTTCTTACTTTCTTAACAATATGAAACATATTTCTACATTTGAAATTTTACTACAAAGTTCACAGTCTAGATAGTTCTATGAATTACAACACAGTGAGACTTTCAAAACAGTAAAAAATAATTCATTTTGCTAGTGTAATTACCTTTAAAAGCATACATCAATTGAATTTCACTTTAAAAAAAAGTTTGTTTTAAATGAAGACCTACTTTTCATTAGAAAACAGAAAAAGTGACTTACTACAATGCTTAAATAAGCTCAATTTTTGGGTTACAATTAGGAAAAGAAGTGTGATATTGTTAAAAAAAAAAGCCACGGTAAATACTGTTGGAAAACAGTGACAAGGGTGTATCTTCAAACATACCTGTAAGGAATCTGTTGTATGGTTAGCAGGTTGTCCACTTTTTTTGTAGCCCTGACCATGGGCAGTTAGAAGCCGCCCACACAAGTCAACTGCTGCCCTCCAGTTTTTACTGCTCTGGGAAGAAGAAAAGACTTAAGTAGCAAAATCATAAAGTCCCTAAAATGAACAACTGCTTATTTTGCCTGAAGCAGTGACATGTACTCATCAGTAATAATGACAAGGTCAGGAGAGCTGGCCAGTGAGAAGCACAATGTCATTTGTCAAAATAATCACATCCAAGTTACTCTGCTATTATAAAGTATTCAATGCCTATTCTTATCTCACTGACTTCAGTACTCCAGATTATAACCCCTAGTGCAGTTCATTTAATGAAAATAAACTTTCCTAACATTGCCCAGAACTTTCCCAGCAACCAAAAACAAAGGACAAGAAACAATACAATGCAGAAAATGATAAATTCAGAACAGCAGCAGTTGTTTCACTTATATAATGTAAACATCTGAATTTCCATTGCATGACTAATTTCAAAATGTTCTTAAATTTATTTATTTATAAAGCAAAACACGCTTGTTAGACAAACACACTGCCTTATATTACCTGATGCAGGATACCAAGACCTTAAAACAGTCTAATGCTTCACAGGTTTTAAGCCAGCACAATTTTCAAGCATACAGAAGAGGTTTTCAAGAGCCATATATACAGCAGGTCATTCTAAAATAAATGTATTTTATTCTTAAAAGTAATATTTTTTCAAATAGTTTCTTAAATAAATTGACAAGAATGTAATAGAAATATGTTATCTGATGAAATGCTGGGGAATAAAACATTTTTATTAGTGTGTGCAAAATTCAGATACTAACCTTGAGTTGGTATTTTATTCTTTCCAATGTTTTAGAGAACACGTTGATACAGCAAACAGTTACAACAAAAAATCAGTAGTAAAAACTGAAGAGTTTTCATACTTTCTGGCCCCCACTTTACAGCCATACAGTTCAAAGATCCACTTAGAAAGACATTACCATGCACTAACCACCACATGTCTCCTCCTTGCACTGTCAAATGCCAGATAAAAAGTTGAATTCTACTGGAAATGTAGAAGCAAGACACCAAAACCATGAAACAGCATGGCACAATCTGAGATATCTGCACTCTTAAGGAAGAGCAAGAATTGACAATGCATTTATAACATCCTTCAAAATCTACCTATATCAACTTAGAAAAGCGGAAAGATACTGACATGGATTACCCGAAATTCCTTTTCTGAAAAAACAAATTAAATTCCTATTATCCTTAGAAAAGAAGCAAATACAGACTCAAAACTGCTCAACTTTTCATCCCAAATGAGAGTTAAAATAAAAAAAAATAATGGATCATTTTTGACAAACTTAGTTGCTACAATTTTTAAAATTCTATTTCAGGCATGGACAAAAAATACTTTTTCTTTATAGAACAAGACAGCCAGGAAAAGAAAGTCTGACAGTCATTGTGAAAACAGTCTTTGCTGGAAAATGAAACATAATATTCATCATGATTTCAAAATTAGAGCTGCCTGCTGGTCATGAAGAATAATTCTTTGTGGAAGCTTAATAGAAGGCTGCTGGCAGTACAACTTATTTGAATCAAGCTGGTCACATTACTGTCTGGCAAATTGTACCAAACGCAGAGTTGCCAGTCCACCTGAAATCTTTATCCAGTTATTTCAAAACCTTGCAGGTCAGCCACTTTCACACTTCTGTGGTCTACAACCACAGAACCCTAACAACCTGAGTCCCTGTTCCTGAATTTTTGTCTGTAAGTCATAAGTAGAGGCCCAAAGAAAATATGGAAACCATAGATTTCAGATACAGCATCAAAAACACTGAAGAATATCCTCCAAGACAAAAATAATTATTCTATTATGATAAGGTTATCTATCTGCTATTGTGTGAAAACATTAATTTCTCCAAGGAATAATACTGTCAACCAAATATTAGTGCCAAATAGTTCACTACCACAGCAGCAGCCAGCAACAGAGACCTTCTCTCCACACATGACATTAGCATTATTTCCCCCTTCTTCCACCACAGAAGTATGAAGTTGTTCTTTTAAGGAAAGGAACCAGTTTGCATGATTTCTGTACTTTTTAAGGATTATTAATCCAGATGTTTATCTTGTGAAAGGATTTTTGTAACCAAATACGTTAAAAACAGAATTGTTTTTAACTTAGACAATTTGACTGGAACTTTTATAAGGATGTGAAGTTATTACTCTAGGATGCACACTGGAATCAATCAAATCTAAGATAACGTTTTGTGACCCTGGTGAAAAGAGCTGCTATCTGCATTTGTAGATGTAATCTAGGAAGTACTGTCAATATATGTAAGGATCACATCACTAAAGGATATGCATAACCAAAAATTAAAGAAAGAAAACCAAAACATTTCAGTACTGACTGCTGTACACACACCAAAGCTAGACCAAGCAGATCAGTCACCCGATAGACAATGCATTATTCCCTGCAGAACTTCTCTGTTCTTCAAAAACACAGAAGTCCTGGGGGAGATTTACATACAGACAGAGAAACTGCATAGTAAAACAAGTTTCAAATATAATTCTTCTGTCTAGCAAAGCAAGTCATGAAGACTGGATGTCTACAGAAAACGTGTTCAGTGATAACAAGGGAACTGCACTGATACACAAAGACAATTCATAGCATTATTCAGTCTTCTCAGGAAAGCCACTGAAATTTTATCCAATAAATTAGTGTAGGAATTTGACCTTTTCCCATAAGCACCCAGCTACTGATTGTGCTACTTGTATCATCCCTCAAGTCAGTTACAAAATGTGAGAAATTGCACACTGATTTAGAAACAAAAGAACAATCATCTATTTTTAAGGACAATTTATAACTTATTAAAGTGAGTATGTATGCCATACCACTGTATCCAGATTTATTATACTGTAAAATATATGCAAAAGCACAACATTAATCACGTGCAAAAGTAGCAGTATATGACTTTTTTAAAATACACTCGAAGGGAATCATTAACTCTACATGTAACACCATTAAAGTGATTAAAATGTCCTCCTCCACTAGCTATGACATGCCTCTCCCCTGTAAATTACATTGGTAGAGCACTTCCACATCAGTTAAGAAAATGTAGTTAGTAACCCTTTCCTGGTCCAGCAGCTTGAAGAAATTATTGCATACTTAAGAACAAACATTGTGTATTTACAGTGGCAAGATTAGAAGTTTATTTTTAGGTACAGTAACTGTCAAAGACAGAACTATCCAGTGGCTTTCAACTCAAAATATTGGAAAGGTCTCTACTAGGAAAGACTGCAATTTCTTCAAAGGAGGGTAAACAATTAATCTATAATATGGATTAACACAATTGCAGCTTGCACCCCCTATTTGCTGCTGTAAAACAAAGTAATGCTGTGAAAACAAGTTCTTCCTTACATTTATTTGCTCTAGATGTAAATGCATGTTCCTAAGGCAAATTGATAAAATTTTTTAGAAACTGAAACCTCATCTATTTTGCCTTCGTTGAAAAATATAAACTTTCCCTGTACAGACGTAAAACTATTCACAAGTTATTACAGAATTATTTTGCTGAACTGCTCCAGCACTCCTGTATCTCTTACAAGACCCAAAGCTGTAAAAGTAATTCAACTACACCAATTCACACCGTTACCCTACCAGTAAAACATTTCCAAATCACTGTTACCCATTTGACAGCAGAAAATTAAAATGTGAAAGTACAGTTTTTCAATAAGCTATCTTTAGGTTACTGGTACAAATCTCACTCAAACAATTAGAGTCCAAAACAATTTTATTAGTCAAGTGTAACAATCTGAGTTCACTTCCTCCTGAATATTTGCCTTAGACATGATGCTGCTGGTGGTGGTCTCATCAGAAAAGGTCCACCTTTGAAGTTCAGCTTACTAACTTCTTGATAACTTTTGTTTTATGACAACTAATTGTACCTGAGGAAACTTCCGTAGACTGCACTATGATTCCCCCAAAAGGACATCAGTTTCCAATATTCTTTGCTTCAAGCACTAGTTTCATCTTACCCACAGAATTGGTTTTAACTTAAATGTTTTTTACTGGAACTTCGATAAGGATGTGAAAAGTTATTACTCTAGGATGCACACTAGAATCAATCAAAATAAAAATATTGTTTTGTGACCCTGGTGAAAAGAGGTGGTATCTGCACTTGTAGAGGTAATCTAGGAAGTACTGTCAGTATATGTAAGAACCACATCACTAAACACAGATCAGATGATTTGCAATATCAGAGTAAGACAAAAGGTAAAACAATCTTTAACATGCAAAGTCATGTAATTTACAATGTGTGGAGTTATGGACAGTGGTAACAAAAAGATGTTAGCTTCAATGGGAAGAGATTCTGAGAAGAGCTCCTAAGATGATTGTGAAGGCATTCATGATGAGATGACTAGAGAAGGGTTATTTTTGCCTTTAAAAAGAAAATCTGAGAGGTGGAATTGCCACTGCTGCCCACCCATACAAAATAGCAGGGGAGAGGAAGCAAATACAGAGAAAATAATACGACTTAAAAAGCAACATGAAACCAAAACACTTAAATTGTTGTAAACAACTTTAGCTTTGATTAGAAAAAAAGATTATGAAGGAGGACTGATTAGAATTCCTTTGATTAACAAGCAAAGGAATGAAGTTCTGGAATAGCCTTTTAAAGTGGCAGCAGTGTATCCATTTGTTAAAACAGACAAATAAGCGAACAGGAACAATTGCATGGTAGACTAGAGACGCTTCAGAGCTGCAGCTGAAGACCCGAGGTATGAAGATTTGGGATACTGGTGAACCATTTAGTATGTTTTTTGCACATCCACACAGGATAAAAACAGTAACCAGATACTAATGAAACAGTTTTCTCTGAAGCAGACAAGCCTGGAATACTGTTTGTTTCTTTTTTTTTCTAAATTTTTTTCAATTCCGTAATAAAATGGAGCTCACCCAAGATCATCTGAGAATTCCAACCTAATAAATTTTTCAGAACAGAACCTAACATTCACTTTTGGTTTCAGCTGCCTTTGGTGTCTTCCTACAACATGTGGTAATTCTTGAAAATTTTAAGTGGGATCCCATCTAAATTTAGATGTGATCAGTGACTGTATTATTAGACCTCTGTTGGCTTAAAACTTCAGACATCAGCTCACATGTGAACACCTAAATAAAAGGTATCTGAAAAGTCTGAAGCTGAAGTCTATCCTAACTGCAAGCATTTCTCTTCTGTACTGTGGACCCATTTGAAATACAATTTTTTAAGTTGCTGCAAAGGATTGTTTTGAGTTACAAACAATCTCACTAATTCTCATGTTCACATGCAGTTTACAATGTTACCAAATAAACTTCTAAGCAAAAAAATTCATAACTTTAGGGAAACTGCATAGCAGTATTCCCAATGTTCACCAGTTTTTAACCAGATCTTAATGAAAATATTTCCTGTAAGTGGTCCTTTGCATGAAAAGATTTATTCAATGCACATATTTTGTCAGGAATTCTCTCATAAACAAAGGAAAACTGGTGATTGGTAACAGAGTACTTATTATATGTTATTCTGGCCTATTATGTATGTAAAAAGCATACATCTTTTAAATCCATATCATCTAGCCTGGGATTTTAACGTTTCTAAGTCTGAAATCTCTTATAACTTTAAAGACTTTTGTCAGTCAGAACAAAATTTTCTGCATTTAGAATTTCAGAAAAAACCAGCAATGTTTGCAAGGGAAAAAAACCCCAACTAATTCTTACCATAAAAAACCCCAGAGTTCTGCAAACACAACAGAGAAACAGTTATACTGCATCCTAAAGCAACAACCAACCATTAATGACTGAAAGCCTTGAAAACTGAATCCCTTCTAGCTGAATGGCTGCAATTTTATAGAAAACCTGCACCCTTCTAATAAGACAAGTTTTTGAAAAAAAAAATGTGCTACAAGTAGCAAAAAATCCTACACCAGCAGATTGCCTCCTAGGTTTGTTGCCTTGAGCCTGAAAGTCCTAACACGGCACTTCTGAAGCTTAAGAGCAATGCTCAAAGCTAAAACAGTATCAGCAGCAGCACTGTATAAACTGCAGCATAGAAGAACATCTTGCGGAGACACAACTATCAGGCTAAATGGAAAAATGTTTGCCATATGTCAAAACTCCCTTTCTGGAAGAGGGAAAGGAAGTGCAGAAAAAATTCTTATACACTGATGGGTACAAGATTCCACCATAAGATTTTGTTTTCCCCTCCAAACTCACAAGTTAAGCAAAACATTGAGACAAACAGAAAAATATCTGTCTCTAGGATGGAGATTACAATCTGGTTTTTTAGGCAGAGACCTCCTAGAGTATTTTAACATGACAAAAAAGCTGTCTCTTTTGGAGCTTTGCAAATAAAGTCACACAGTTAAATTAAAGGATGTTAAAAATTCAATACAGACTATATTGGACACTTATCATTTCTCATTGCTTTTCCTCAGTAATTTCTCATCCATTTTTTTCAAAAATAAGTCAAAAATACCTTGTCGAGTAAGGCTCAGTTCTGTAATACTAATGAGTTTCATGCAGGAACACAGTGGTTGAAGGAACAAGGCAAGGTTCACAAGGTTGCTAGATGCAACTAGTTCCAGGACAGAAACATTTACATTAATGAAAGGATTAAATTAAGCTTTCCTTTGGAAGCAATTTACTTCAGTTTTCCTTTACTGAAGTAAAAAATTAAGCTGTTGAAATTATCACATCAGCTTTGCTTACCATTTACAACTTGTATGTCTTTATAAAACGCTTAGATGAAAACATAAATAATGTGTAAGCAGATAAATAAAAATTATTAAAAACTGTTTTGCAACCTTTTACATGACATAAAAATTTACAATCACTTAAGATAACCTTTTTTCTAACTTTTGCATATTAAAAAAAATACTTACTGCATGATTTAAAACGAAATATTTAAGCCCCAATGTCATTCCCATTAAAAACTACTATAGTTTGGTGGGTACTATTGCAGAATCATGAATAGACCGGTACACAGATTTTTTTTACAGTTTCTCCTCACAGTCAGTAACCCCTAATTACCCTGAGGGAAGCACAATATTTAATACATATTAAATTACAAAGATTGTTACTTACAATTAGCTGTTTCAAGCCTACAAATGACTGCTCTACAGAGCTGGTGTTCAAAACTTGTCTCTTCACTGCAGCTTGCTCTCCCAAGAAGCGAAGCATTAAGTCTTTTACTGCATCTCCCTTGGTGTTTGTTCATGGAACAGAAGAAGACACATAACAAGACTAATTTAAACATTTTGCAAAATAAAATGTAGAATTAAAGCTGAGCAACGTAGTTCCTTCCTCTAGAGAAAGACTTTTTTTCCAGCACTTTGTGAAATAAATATAACTGCACATGTATTTACAATATTGTAATGAAAACTTCTACATTTACTCCACATAACTTGCTATATTCTTTGTTTCCCATGTAGAGGTTTCGGTTAGCATTGACACTTTCAGGTTTACTTGCTTCTCATACTATTATCATTCACAGATCTTACAAAATATTCCTCAAAGATCTTACGAAACACGGTAAGTTTTATGGGTTTTCACCATGCATATTAACTTGAAAGGTGCAATCTGCTGATCAAAAATAAATTTGAGATAATAAAACAAAGCAAACAGCAACCCTTCAACAAGCTCTTAATTCCAATAGAACTGCAAGGATCAGTCAGAGACTGGGCTGAGCTCTACAGTTTTTTAAAAGGTGAAATGCATAAAATACAGTATAGGTTAGCTGTGACAATTTATATTAAATGTTTGCACTTTCCCCAAGGACAACTATGGGAAATATACTTGTGTTTAAAGAATGAGGCTGCAACTACTCTTTCACTGCATGGAAATTATTTATTTCTAATGCTGTCACTCATCCAATGAATAAACCAAGATATTAATCTTTCATATGGAAGAGTCCAAAGGATTAAGAAAGGACAGTGTGCAAAATTACATGGATACAGAAGAATTTTTAATCTCCTGCAATAGTACTTTGGACCCAATAGTACTTTAGAGAAGGAACCTGTAAAAATGAATGAATATAATAAAACAAAAGGCCAATGACAGCAGACAGCAACTCATGAAAAAAACACATAATGGAAAGAGCATGGAAAGAGCACTCAGACTCGTTCTGACAGTTGGAGAACACAGGTACAGACAATCTGTACCATTCACAACCCAATAGTTTAAAAAATAATGTTTCTTGAATGATCATCAAAAAGTAGCACACAGCTGAAATAAAAAACATTCAGTATTTTTCTTGGTATGTTTTATCTACATAAAACTTACCTTAACAAATTTTCAGACAACACACTTGTTATGCAAACTTTTTCAGTCCTTCCCTGAAGCACACTTGCAGTTCACTCACTGTAAATGCACTTGTCAACCAACTTCTCTGTCCACTGCATGCAGCCTGGTTTAACGTCTTGGATTAACACTTAGCATTAGCAAACTATTCATCCCAAAGCCATAATGACTATTGTTGGAAGCTGCTTTAACACTGAAAATACACCTCCCACAATGTTTCAGTTGACATTTCAAGTACTCTACAATTATAGTTTCAATTAAATACATAGTTTGCAGTACTAGAAGAGTATGGAACAATGATCCCAAACTAGGGGATGTCAAGTCAGTCAAAGCATGCACTGAGGCCACTGAAAAGCAGTAACTGAAAGTGAGGAAAGATGCCTAAAGAGAAAGCCCTTCAAAACTTGTCCCTGCTGAGATATCTGTGAGATTACTTTTAAATAATAACCAATGAAGAAAGCAGCAGGAATACCCTTTAATTCCATTGATTATTTTACATCAGGTTTTATTGTAGAAATGCATGACACAGACATTGCCAAATGTCTTCTTTTCAATTCTGTACTAAATGGTAGATCTGCATATATGCACATGGCCAGATTTAGGGAATCATCAGCAAAAATGAGCCTTTAATCCATGACTGGACTGATGAAAGTGACCAAGAACTTTCGTGAGAACGGAGACCTGCAATAAGGAGGCCCTCATCCTTGAAGCCTGCAGAAGGCGTAATTTCTTCCATCCGTCCCATTAGTTGTCAGGAGATAAATTGTACACACTCTTGAAAAACTCACTAAGGTCTGAGAGATATTTTGGGGAAGGTGGGAAGGACTGGAAGAGTAGCAGCTTCCCATTACAATGTTCTCTTTCATGCTAATTATCAGTCGACAAACAAACGTTATAAATTTAACCCAAAAGGCAGCAGCAGCATGGCATATATGTAAAACTGGTATAATTTATTGATTTTGACAAAAGCCTAAGATTGTCAGATAAATCAGGTACAAATAGGGACCTGATTCAATCCAGAAACTTTTCTGACAGCTCATGCAGATTGGGAAGTTACTGCAGACTGCTCTCTGCTTGCATTTGACTATTGACTGATAATCTTCGTTATGCACAATTAAGGATTAAAGTATCCAAACCCCCAACACCATTTATCTGAACAACAATTCCATTATCCAGAGACATAGACACCAGAGTAGAACTAGCCTATTTCAAGGAAAAATCCCGAAAATTACAACACCTAGCCTTGGCTGAGCAGCCAGGATAAAATTCCTTCATCAGCAATCCTGAACAGATTTGAGTGAAATTTCTCAAGTTCTGAAAAAAATGCTTTATGTCTTCTCACTAGTTGGAATCTCTGACAAAATAGGAAAAATGAGTTTCCACTATGATGTTTTTTGCTTGTTATCTCATTTGGAGTTTTCCCTTTAATTTTGGGGCTATCCCTTCCCAGTAGCTTGCTGTAGCACTCAATCTTTCTTACGGGTTATACCTTTCCACTGCTTAGGGAAGACAGAAATGATGCAGTTTCAGTCAGTGTTAACATTGTTGAGAACACCGTGAACATGAGTGAAAATGTGTTATTTCCCACTTGATTGCAACAGTGAATTCCACAAACAAAGCTCTCTGCTTTCAGACTGTAGTACAGCACAGGGATTTTGTAGATATTCCAAATGTGAGCATTATCTTACTTACTAGGAGGACCAGAAAACAAGTACTTAAAAAGTAGCTTTAGATTCTATGGAAACTGTCAACACTGGTTATCAATGTACTCAACAAATGCCACTGTGAATAAATTAGATCTGGTTTTTATCCCTTTTATGTATGAATAGGCATTGACACTGAACTTTCTTATTAGGTTTGAAGTAACACACAGGCGACCACCGGTAACAATACAAAGCACTATGATATACAGACTACTGGACAGCTCTTACATGGTATTTCTAAAATATAATCATAACTAAGATGCAACAACAGACTCTTACCTGGATATTATCAAATTTTAATCCAGGCATGGTAAGATTCTCTTTATCTATGAACACGGTGCTGTATTGTTGTGTGGCAACTGAAATGAGAACATTTCTTGTTTCCTCACTAGGAAGCCAAGCATCATTTCTTCTATCCAGTTCACTCATATTTAAGGCTGTGGCAAATGGGTCATCACTCCCAGCAAAAACAGCCTGCATTTGTGAGAATGGCTTGGGGGATTGAGTTATTTCTAGAGATGAGGGAGAACCACCTGCTTCAGGTCTCCCATTGCGCACAGGGAAAGTAGGGTTAGATGACACACAAGAACCATCTCCACCATTAGAAAGAGAGGACATTTGTTCTGGAACTGAAGAACTTGCATTGGGATTACTAACAGAAATAAAATTGGATGTGGTAAATGAATCAAAAAAATCGGACGCTAGAGTATTTGTGTTAACAGTGTCGCCAAAGAACTTGCTTAGGCTAGGACTTGGTTGAACCACCTGTGGGTTAGACTTCACCGGAGTCTCAATTATACTACTAAAACTGGGAGATTTTACCATCTGAGGCTCAAAACCGTCAGGTAGGAACAGCTGTGGCTGGGTACTAACATTGTTTGCTTGGCTGAAGATGGTGCACACAGGAATAGGCTCAGCCTCGGAGGATGGTTTGCTAGTACTGGGTGATGATATTTGGTCCTCAGGTTTGCTTTCATCAATATTATTTGGTTTTGTATCAACAGAAACGTTGTTTTCCAACTTTGGTTCCTCCTTCACTGTTTCCTGAATTGATTCTTCCTTCAAAGATGCCTGATCATCTGTTCCAATCTCAGAAATGTCTTTGGGTGTTTCTTCATGTTCAGTTTCACTCTCATTACTTAAAAATTCTCTATTTGCTTCTTCTTGTGGTTTATTATCTTTAGCTTCCATTTGTTCTACAATCTCCTGGAGACAACCAAGTTCACCTGTATCATCTTCACTGTTGTTTGGTGAATCTGAAATAATGACACTCTCCATCATTTGCTCGTTAAGTTTATCTACAAAATTAGTTGAATCTTCTGATACAGTCTCGTTCCCTTCAGACTCAAATTCATCTCCACCAAGATCAATGGTTTCCTCCTGAAACAGAATTTCTTCCTGAGTTTTCTGTTGAACTAGGTCTCTGTTGTCATCTTCATCTGAGGTGTTTGCATCCTTAGTACTGCTTTCATTATTCTCCATGGCAGCTGAAGAGGGAAAAGTCCCCATCAAAAGAAGAATTAGTTTTATTTATTGCTCAGATGACACAGTGAAACTCCAAAGTATCATACAAATACTGAAAATCATTCTTTAAAAACACAGTAATTTCCCTCTTTGACATCTCTCGTTTAACATCTAACCACAGAATAAATTAATTCTGAAAATATATTCTCTCCATCTTTTCCGCATGTTGCAACAACACTGGGATTGAAGAGCAAAAAACTCCCACTAAACACAGGCAAAACAATATAATTATATAATTGAACGGTTTCGCTTGGAAGGGGACCCTGAAAATCATCTCGTTCCAAACCGACTGCCTGGGCAAGGATACCTTGAACCAGACCAGGCTGCTCAGAGCCCGAGCCAACCTGGCCTTGAATCTCATGAGGGATGGGGCTCTACAACTTCTCCGTGCAGCCTGTTTCAGGGCCGCAGCGTTTGCTTCGCCGCTCACAAGCCCAGCTCGGTGCCGCGGGCTCAGCGCTGCCCAGCGCGGGACCGCCGGGACGAGCTCCCGGCGGGGCTGCCAGGCCCGGGGCTGGGCTCGGCGCTGCCCCCGGTGCCACCCGCCCGGGGTGTGTGTGTGCGTGTGTGTGTGTGCCTGTGTCTCTGTCTGCGTCTGTGTGTGTGTGTGAGGGGGGGCGCGGCCTCCGCCCCGGCTCCGCCCCAGCGACCACCCGCCCACACGGACGGCCCTCCGGCAGCAGGGGGGCCGCGCGGCCGCCCCCGCTGCGTGCCGTGCCGTCCCGTCCTGTCCCATACGCTAGATCCCGTTCCACCCCATATATCCCATATACNCCCGCCCGGGCACAGAGCCCGGGCCGGCCCCGCGGGCACCGCCGGGCGGAGGGCGCTCTGGGCGGGGCGGCTCCTTGGGGCTTTAGCGGGGCCTGGGCAGGGCCGTCGGGCACCTCCGGTCTGTGTGCGGCTCGGGACAGCGCTCCTTCCTTCCCTCCCTCCGTCCTTCCCTTCGGGGGCTCCTGCCCTGGCAGCGCCGCGCGTCCCCTGTGCCGGGCCGGGCCACGGGGGTCCTTGTGGCTGCTTCGGCCTTTGCAGGAAAAAACACAAACTAAAAGTGCTTTTGTGAGGCGAGAACATGAAACCGCTTCCAAAAAGTTGGGAATTTTAGTTAGGTTACACCCTACTGTAAAGTTAGGGATCTCTTGTGGGCTCTCTTGCTGCGAGTGCCTCGTCTGTGCACGTATCCCATTGAACAAATCTGCCCATCGTGTTGGTGTTTATGGCTGTAAGGAAATGGAATTGTCTAGCTTAGTAATGTATTGGTTATCTTCTTAGAGGAACACAGCTGTTGTGTTAAATAAGGTTTCTACAAGTTCTGGGAAAACAAGAAGGTAACTAGATGGGTGAGCGGGACCCTACTTCATGGTTCCCCCAATAAAGGTTTTAGTCATCTGTTATGTGCTGGCAACAGCTAGGTTATCATCATTGTCACTGTAGAGTAATGACTGCAGAAAAAACAGCACCTCCTAAAAGCGTAATTCATTCTGCAGTAGATGTAGTAATATACGTTATCTGCACATGCACTTTTTGGTTTTTTTAGGCACCTTTACTAAAGTGCTTGTGGAAAGTAGTACATGAAGGTTCTTTGTAACAGATATCCTGGCTGCTGAGTTGTATGCTCTGTAGTCCTGACTGAACTGATAGATCTCCTAAGCAAATTGTATATTTTTTCAGTTTTCCTCTTGTATAGAAGCTGATATGTAATATTCACCTGTACTGAATGTTGAATGTATTGAAGTTTGATAATATGCTATCATTTAGTGATTGGCTAGAGATGGCTCTAATTTTTATATCAAAATTAATAAAACTTAAATCTCTTTTGCACAATAGACTATATATCCTGTATACAATAAAATGCATAGCTCCTTTGTAGTAGGCCATATATAGTAAGTCTTCCAGAAATTTTGGAAGTCTAGTTTGTGGTGTTGTGGATGTTCATGGACCTATGCCCCTCCACCACCAAACCACGTATCTCCCACAGACCTCTTCTGTGAACTATGTAACAGGGTTGGCTGGTGGGAGGATAAAGAAAATGGATGAAGAAAGGGTCTGTAATAAAAGGAAATTACTATTAGTACACATTACTTAGAGTGAAGGTGAGGAAAGGAGAGATGATTTATGGGTAAGTTGGAAAAGGAGCACAGAGAGGAAGGTTCTATTTCTGAACTCCATTAACTCTCAGTGTAGCTTTAAAACAAATTGCATTTCTGTGTTTTCTGAAAATGGAGGGACTGTAATGGAGTGACTTAAAACTGGTCTGGTCTTTATGAGTTGTGTCTCCACATCTAATAGGAAAGATCTCTTTTTTAAGCCTCACTTCTGTGTTGCTAGATAATAATGGTTAGCAGCATCATCACAATTATTGCTTCTTGTCTGAAAACATCTCTTCAGACTAATTTTTCAGCCAAGTTTAAAAAACTGTGTGTTTGTTTCATATGTTCAGACTGGGGTTTTTTGTATTTTTTTATTTTTAATTTCCAATGTTTACTTCAGCACTACGATAAGTTTATTCAAAGTTGACATATGAAATTGAGAAGTAATTAAAAGGAGGAAGGGATTTTTTTACCCCTGTTGCAAATAAAAATTATATCTCACAAAACTATGACATCTAGAAACTACAAGAGAGATTGCAGACTGAGAAGTGACATGTGGCTCCAGCAGTCAGTAAGAATCTGTTCTTGGCCACTGACAGAGAATGTGTAGTTGTGCAGATGAGCTTTTCATCTGATCCGATGTGTCTGGTTTTATAAAAACATAAAGCTGATTCCTCCTAGGGTGCTATCCATCAACTAACTTAAAATTATTTCTGCATGGTTTCTGTTCATTTCCACATGCAGAGTGTATTCAGATGTATTGGCCTAAGTAAGGTAAGTTAGAGCAATGAACAAATACATTTTTCTCTTTCTGATAATAACTGGATTAAAGAAAAAGGTTTAGTGAAACAGGCAAGTCTCATTTAGAACCACATCACTCACAGAAAATTGTAACACTTGAGAATTAAAACTAAAAGTATTCTGAACTCTTATAGAGCTGTTTGTCCCTGCTCAGCATGTATAATTACTGTGGAAAAAGCTTTACCAAGTAACAGAAACAATTTTTGTTTGTTTTCATCTGGGGTGGAGGAGAGGGGGAAGCTAAACATCTAACAGCAAAACAAGAATAAAACTAATCATAAAGCCAGTTTTCTGCATGATTAGTTAAATTTTTGGCCTGGTTAGTTCCTCCTGTTTTACTAGACATCTACAACTCCTTTTTGTGCTGTTTGGAATGTTCATATAAGCCCAAAAACATAGGTTTTAGGAGTGGTTTTTTCTCTCATGAAGGGGTCTGTGAGCTGTATGAACATTGTACAGACATAGCAATTATATGTGAATTTTAGGGGGTGTGATTCTTTTTGTGACTTCTTTTTAAAGACAATATGCCACCATAGTTGCTCGATCATCTGTCTGTAGTGAAAATGAGAAAATTACAGAATGAATGGTGAAGGAAAGTGTGAGATGCTACTTGAATTGAGGGTTGAGTGATGTGACTGTGGCTCATGATGATGAATGCAGGGCAGCAACAATAGCTGCAGAACGTTTCACAGGATCACAGAATATGCTGAGTTGGAAAGAACCCACAAGGATCATCAAGTCCAACTCCTGGCCCTGCCAAGGATCATCCCCAAGAGTCACACCGTGTGCCTGAGAGTACATCCAAATGCTTCTTGAACTCTGTCAGGTGGGTGCTTTGACGACTTCCCTGGGGAGCCTGTTCAGTGCCCAGCCACCCTCTGGGTGAAGAACCTTTTTCTAATAACCAACGTAAACCTCCCCTGGCACAATTTCAGGCCATTCCCTTGGCTCCTGTCACTGGTCACCCCAGAGAAGGGATCAGTGCCTGCTCTTCTTCCCCTCATGAGGAAGTTGTAACTGCAATGAGGTATCCCCTCAGTCTCCTCTTCTCCAGACTGAACAGACCAAGTGCCCTCAGCTGCTCCTCATATGACTTCCCCTTCAGGCCCTTCACCATTTCCATTGCCATCCTTTGGATGCTCTCTGAGAGCTTAATATCTTTCTTCGATTGTGCCCAAAACTGCACACAATATTCAAGCTGAGACTGCCCCAGAGCAGAGCAGGACAATCCCCTTGACCGGCTGGCGATGCTTTGCCTATTGCCCCCCAGGACACAGTTGGCCCTCCTGTCTGCCAGGGCACTGCTGACTCATATTCAACTTGCCATTGACCAGGATCTCCAGGTCCCTTTCCATGGCACTGCTTTCCAGCATCTCATTCCTTAGTCTTTACAAACATCCAGGGTTGCCCCATCCCAGGTGCAGTATCCAGAACTTGCTCTTGTTGAACTTCTATGGTTGGTGATTGCCCAGTCCTCTAATTTGTTGTGGTCTCTGTGCAGGGCCTCCCTGGCTTCAAGGGAGTGAACACCTCCTCCCAGTTTTGTGTCATCTGCAAACTTGCTTAGTATCCTTTCCAGTCCTGTAGCCACGTGATTTATGAAGATGTTGAAGAATACCAAAAGGTTGTTCTTCTAAAAGGAACCATGATAAAATTCATCAATATCATCACTTACACAAATGTGATGAATAAGGTCTCTGGAGTATTGCTAAGTGCTACTTTTATCACTGAAATGATGTGTTTCTTGTCCAGAGTGAAGGTGATGTAGATTTTACTGTCTAACCTGAAGAACCTGGTATGTTCAACCTGTGTTGATTTGGCTTTCATTTTCAGGGAGCCACCGTTTTCCCCGTACTATTACTGAGGGCTTAAACAGTCATGTTTTGAGCAGGTGTGTAAGCATACTTAATGTCTCAAAATACTGTGTTTGCCTTAGTTTAAAGCTGACTGGATGATGCTTATATGCTTGGAAATGAGCAATGTGGAGAGGTGCTTTCTGGGATAGGTTTTTGGCTCAAGTTTACATCTCAAATGTTTTAAAGCATGGGTGAGGGAAGAGGAACATTGCTTGTGCCAGAGATTGATAATTATGGAGCATGTGTTTGGCACATTTAATGGATTCTTGGGATACCACAACACTGAGCTGAATTTTAGCATGCCAGACACCCCTACTGTATGTTACATGTCAAAAGTGCATAGGCTTGCAAGGGAGCAGGATAATGAGCAGGAAGCAAGGACTGCAGAAAGCCACCCAACTGAGCACAGGGCTGTACTGCACATAGACAACTCCAGCAGTACCCTGAGATGGGGTCTGGGTGAAGCAGGCTTGGAAAAAGCCCAGTAATACTTTGTCAGAGTTTGTGTACTGCGTTGTGGGCTTGTCCTCCTCCTTGAATAAGCAGTAGTTGGCCTATATTGTATTGTCTGTTAGTTGTTAACAGGTTTTATGAGCCTGAATGCAGACTATTGATTTTTAGGACTTGCCTGTTTGCAGTAGTAAGGTGAAACTTTATTTCCCTAAAGCCAAATATAATTTTCTAGAGTAAGAAGCTTCATGCGGTGCAAAATACTGACTGAAACAGGTTGGTCACAGGTCTACAATACCTATGTCATCAAGTATGTATTGAGAATAGCTCAGCTGACCTTCCTGTGATTGAGTAGAAGGCAGGTGTAGATTTATTAGAAGGGAGGGTAAAAGGGGTCTTCCTAGCAAGATGTGTGTGTCACTTGAGTTACCCAGGGAAACCTCTGTTCCCACTATGGGAACCTATAGCTCCTATTGGCAGTGATGTTCTCTTCCCTGGGAGAGCTTTTGTGGTCTCTTGTGGGTTCAGAGAGAGTGGCCTAAACAGAATGTACATAACAATTTTGGTACAGCTTTAACAACATCTTTGGAGGAATGATTTTGAAAATTAAAACAGCTCAAGAAACTACATGATGATGTCATGCTGAAATTTCTTGTTTTTGTGTCAGTTCTTTCTTCTCTAGGATTACTTGCCTCATGACTGCCAATCCTGTATATTTTAAACCTTTTGGGTTTAAAGTTTTAGTAGAAGAACAAAAGTACCTAAATGGCAAAGCTCTCTTAATTAATCTCCCAAAGATCTTCATAATGCATGAAGTGGATCAGGTGGAAAGTATTTCTTTTAGAACCACAAAGCAGTTAGTCTGTACCATACCTGATATTAGCAAGATCTACTAATGACAACATGAAGATAAGTTATTTGAACCTGAAGGAACTATTAAATGATTGTTACCTTTATGGTTCATGATAAATAAATGGGTTTTCTGAGGATGATTCTGCTGTTCAAGGCTTTGTGTGAGGGTTGCATTTGTTGCTGTGTGGGTTTGCAGAATCTGTCAGTCTTTCGAATAGGATCAGTGTGCTAAATACGTCAGTGGTGGGAATTCTTGTGCTGTGAAAGACTTGGAGAAGGCAGCTGTCTGAGAGCATTGAAGGTCACCTGGACATGTGTGCTGCCAACCTCTTCACTTTATCAACAGAGTCACGGCAGCTTATTAACAGCCACTGAGAGAGGGTCTCCTACTGTGGTGGGAGAAACAAGGCTGTCTTACCTAAGTAAAAATCAAAGTGTATGTACTTGAAAATTGAAATTATGCCAGAAGGCAAATGTAACATTCATGACATTAGCAGCCTCGGCTTGTCTGGGGGGTCAGGGAACTTGTATTTTGTCTCCAGTTTGAGGCATCAGCAGATCTAGCTCCCCTCCTCTCCCTGTCCTCCAAGTGCAGGATGCTTGTTCTGTTTTCAGCATAAGCAGATGGTCAAATAACTTAAAATTTGGATTTAGCAACTGCCAGTTCTGTGTCCTTATATTTTGTATTGCAAGTTCATGGCTTGCTAGTACGGATTGATTGTATGAATTTCAAATGATACATGGGTTACAGGATTTTTCTTGTTTGTATTAAATGTAATAGAAATATTCTAACGTTGGGTTCTGTTTTCGTGTTTGTTGATACCAAACCAGTGCAATGCATCAGCAAGAGAAAATATGTGGGAGAAGTACTGGTTCTTTTTTTCCCCTTTGCCTATTAATGCCCTAAATAGTAACAGTCAAAAAAACCCCAAACAAACAAAACCAGAAAACCCACTCCCCCCCAAAAAAACCCAACAAAAAACAAAGGGAAAGTTTCAGAAGAACTGATGAACAAAGTGTAGAGAATCAGTGCGTTCCAGTTCCATAATGCACTGATTTTAAACCCTTTTGAAGTTTCTGCTTATTTGTTTTCCTCCAGATTGTCTCTTGCTGTTGTCAAGAACCCTTCACTTTGCAGACCCTCTTCTCTTTCTCTCAGGGATTTTTGTTACTCTGCAGGTGGCCTGAACGGTCAAGGGCAAGGTAGCACTAAGCATAATGTAGGTATGGACTCGATGCCCAGTCTCCAGTTAGTCTTACCTGACTTCTGATAGAGCGCTGTTTCTTCTGCTTTATCTTGATACTGCTGTTTGTCACACTTGTAATCTAGGGTTTTCGTGTCCTATGCATCTGTTTTTGTAGTGGATTTGCAGTTAAGTATTTGTCCTGTTTTTTAAAACTGCTTGTTTTAAACCATACACATTTCCTCACAGGGCTGTTGATAAATATGAAATTTGGACATGTAGCCAAAAAGTTCTTAGTGGTTCATGATGTTTTAATCTTTGCTTGCTAGTATTTTTTCCTAGTCTTAGACCTTCTTTAAAAATGAAATGATCTAATTGTGTGTATTATTGCATTGTCTGGCACCACTCTCAGTTAGGTGGGACGTTGCTGTGACAGTATGTGTAAGGATTACTTGTTTTCACTGTTTGCATCTTTCATATCATTATGTGCCCTTGTGGAAAGTCCCTCTCCAGCCTACTTGTAAGCCTGGTAGGAAGCTCCTTTTGGGCTATATGCAGTTTAGTGTTCTGTGGGTGCAGACTTATAAAAATAGTAATTTCTGTTGGTTTAGATTGATATTCATTATACTGTGCTTTTTGCTTATTTTCTATGGAGTAGCTGTAGTCATGAGGGAGGATGCTTTGTGAAAGATGTAATTTGCAACCTGCTCTGACATGTTACAGTACAAGATGACAAACTTAAGGCACTTTCCTTGATCTTGACAGCACTCCAGATTCAGTGGTGTTGTTCATCACAGGGATTCCTTGGTGTCTTCATCTGTTAAAACAATTTCTTGTTCTCTAAAAGTAACTCAGACAAAACTACCCTTATCTCTGTGCAGGAGACAACTGGAAGTCCACTGTACTGATACTGCTATTGTGAATCAGATCTTCCTGATATATGAACACTTTATGAGTTTGAACCTTGTATTGTATGTAGGAATGTTGTATTTTTTATGTTGTGGAATAAACAATAGTGTGTTTCCTGTTGTGAAATGTGTTTAAATATTTTCCTAAGGCCTTTGATTCCCACCACTCTCCCCTCTCCGCTCTCCCTCACCTCTTCGTAAAATGGGAAATAATTTAAAAATATTTTAAGAAAGAGCTGGAGAAGCTGATGACATAAATAGTACTATGTATTTGCATTGGTTTGGGTGCTTGGTGTCCAACCTGATGCATTTTTCAAAGCAGCATGATAAGACTTACTTGAAAAGCTTTAAAAGGGATTACAACCCCTTTTATTTCGTTATTTTATTAAAGATCCTAGAGGTCTCCTCTTTGACTTAGAACAGAAGGTTGTTTGATAGAGATACATAGCTGTTGGCATATTTCTAGTGTTTTCTTCAAAATACTTGAAAGCAGATCTTTTGAATGAAAAGGAACCCTTGCCAAAGATCTGCAAATGTAAATTCTGTTCAAGACAAAATACAAGCTTTTCTTGGTGGACTTCAGTTGTTTCTGTCAATCAGAAACACTGTCTAAGCTTGTTGTAAGTAAGTGCTGCATAAACAGTACAAACAAATTGGTATGGATTCACAGAGATCTGATCTGCATTTGAGTCTTTTGAACACATACTACTCATTGAATCATGTTCTCTAGTGTTTTTTTCTGTATAAATACTGTAAATGTATAAATGCAAGTACAGGCTATTAGCCTATGCCTACTAAACTTATTGCGTTTTTAAACTTTTAATGCTGCATCTTATGCAAAGTATTACATTGTCTAAATCACACATTACAGATACCAGAAAAGAAGTATCTGCTCAGATCATTCTGAAAAATAAGTTGTTTTGTACTGTCATTTCCAGATAACAAGTTGAATGACTTTGCTTTATTTAAGAAAAGTCAAATAACTACAAGTTGCCATTCTAGAATTAAATTGCTCTAAATTTAGGTGTTGTAATATAATGAGTTCCAGATATTCCCTTCCAAGCTTCTAGGCATGTTTCTGATATTAATTTAACAAGTTTCAAATAGGACTATATTGAAGTATTCCTGAATCCAAGATGTAACTAGCTGCATGACAGGATGGCACTAAGAAGGGCCATTCAACCGTTTACCTGAATCCTTCTGAAATATTGGCTTGCAATACTGGCTTTAGTTTCTGAAGAGATCTGAAGTATTTTATGCCAAATAGGATGTGAATTGTGAAAGTTAACTTTTCTGTTTGGATAAAAAGAAACTAATACCGAACAATATTGTTAGCATATCTTTTGCATGGAGAAGCAGTGGATATTCCTCATAGTTAACTTATGGTTGCTAATAGTGCCTTTGAGTGTTAGTTTGCCTCCCATTTACTCAATTAGCTGAGAGAGTCTCTGCAAATGACTAGTACCAATTAACAATTGCAGTTTTAGTTCAATATATGCTTTATTTCTTAGTGTCTCCCATGGCCTTTAACTGCTTTGTTTTGCTTCTTCCAAGACTGCAGTTGGTGCAACTTGAAAATACAAGTCTTGCGTTCTCATTAGTATAATACAACAAAGCAATAAGATTATGAGAACATTTTGATAGGTGAATAACAGATTTCTGCTGTTATTCAGAAAATTCCTATTTGTAATGGTCTGCAGTGGAAAAGAAGGGGTTTGGTTTTTAACTTTCTTCTAAGTTTGGAGGTTAATGAGAAAAGATCCTTTTTTTTTTTTTTTTAAAATGCAGGCATATCCGAATGGTATGAAAACTTCTGCAAGAGCAGCCCTTTTTTTCGATATCGTAGGTAGCATATTTAAAAACTGCCCACTGTTCTATAGAGTTTTTTCAGTTGATAAAGGAGAACTAGTTCAAAAGAATGGCTATACTGAATATTATCACTGTTATAATGAAGGCCAAGTAATACATCTAGCACCAGCGTGTTCTCAACCCCTCACAGATGTGAGAAATTGCACAAAATATGTATTAAGCAAAATAGACATAAAACGCAGGAAAGTCTGCAGTTTGTAAGAATGTAAATGCTTAAAATTATAATTGATATGTAAGCTTCAAGATTTTTGCTGAAATTAATGGACTTTTCTGATGGTTTTCTTTTTCCCTAGGCACGAGCTTTAACACCTCAAACAGCAGAAACAGATGCAATAAGATTTTTGGTTGGAACACAGTCTCTTAGATATGATAATCAGGTAATTTTTCTGTCAAATGTCAGTTGTAATTTTTCCCTCTTTTTTTAAGTGTTGTTCCAATATAATTCCTCTTCCCTTCTACCCCTGTTGAATATGAACGTTAAGTGATAGTCAAGTTGAAGACTTCTGTGAGTAAAATGTAAAGATATTGGTAAGATGTGTAGCTGAATGAAAGCTGTATTTTCTGAAAATTAAATTGCCCTTCCAAATTGTACGACTAAATCAGATTGGTTTAGTAAAGACACTGCCATATTTTTGTTACTTTGAATCTATAGATTCTCTGGAGCTATCTTTAAACTACAGAAGAGATGAAAATAAAAAGAAGTCTTTTATTCTTAATTGCCTCTAATGAGACTCCTGATACATGAGTTAAGTGTACGTGAAGCACCATAAACTGAATTTTTCATCATTAATTATTGACAATCAACTATGTCCTTTCTGATCATAAGTTTAACAATTCAAACTAAAATTTGAGTGACTTTCACAGCTCAATTTCTCTTGGGCTGTTTCTTTTGCAATTAGGATTACAAGACTTCTAATTGTCCAGCAGTTTTAATTTTTGTGACTATACTTCAGTAAAAGTCATACTGAAACAAATTGTTGAGGCTAGAAGAGTTAGAAGGCTGTACTAAATGCAGATGGCAAGGCTTGGGTAGCAGGGGGGCTGCAGTGGTGGCCTTTGAGAAGAGGCCAGAAATTGCCCATGCCAGGCATGGCTGCTCCCAGTGAGTATGCTGCAGGACACAGTTGAGTCAGTCAACCTGGTGCCATCTCTGTGGAAATGCTTAAGAAAGGGGAGAAAATGCTGGATGGAAAGAGGAAGAGGGAGCAAAGACTGAGAATCAGTGCAGGAAATGACTGACATAAGACCAAGGTGAGGAGAAACAGGAGGTGCTTCATGCTGTAGCAGGTATCCACTGCAGCCTGTGGAGCACCTGTGCCAGAGCAGGTGGATATTCCTGAAGGAACTGTTTCCCCTGAAGACTCCAAGCTGAAGCAGAGGAAAAGAGTGAGACGCAAAGAGGATCAAAGCGAAAACAGGGCACTGCCCCTAACCATCACTGCTCCACACCCTCTGCCCCATTTGGAGGGGGTCAGAGTGGCCAGGCCTGGGGTGCACTTAAGCCCGGGAAAGGGGGGAAAGAAGATACTTGTTTATTTTAATAGGCAATAAATTAATTAATTCACCTAAGTCAAGTCTGTTTTGCCTGGAATAGTAATTAGTAAGTGAGCTCCCTCTCTACAGCTTGACACACAGCTTTCTCATTTTTGTTCTTCCTGGTTTCTCCCCAGTCCTCCTTGGGGAGAGCAGATGTCTGGGTGGGAGTCTGACTGTTAACCAAGCCCAATCCCCACCACAGAAGTCCCTAGAATTGAATAGAGGGACCAATTCTTCTGAAAATGGACAGTAATTAGCTGTACAAAACCAACTCAGAGCCATAGCTCTGGGAGATATGAGCTGTCAATTCCCAGTAAAGTATTGAGTTCGTTGCTTAATAGAAATACTAAATGAGACTCAGGGAAAAATTATTCCAAGGCATAAGGGGTATGGAATATTCAGATTCTTCACATTTCAGGTAATACTTGTGAGAGCAGTAACAAAAGAAGTGGCAGACAAACTTAGTTAAAAATACATACACCTAATTATATTTTTGATTGTGCTGTATTTGATGTTCTTTAAATATTTGGTTATA
Organism: Sclerurus mexicanus; assembly: GCA_013396755.1. NCBI lineage: Eukaryota > Metazoa > Chordata > Aves > Passeriformes > Furnariidae > Sclerurus > Sclerurus mexicanus. Next base: position 49,437 of record VWZF01004717.1, on the reverse strand, counting down.
ATGTGGGTTTCTTCTGTGATTTCTATGGTAGTTTTGCTACCTGGGTCAACTAATTAAATCCTGATAAAAAATTGTAGTTGAAAGGTTCTCACTTAGCAGTTGATATCCAGGAGATTGTCAATAATTTAGATATTTTCATTTAGTTTATTGGGTATATACCATGTATTTTAGAAATATTTTTGTATACTACATCTTTAAATATGTTTTTCTTTTTCCAATGAATAGCATTGACAATAGAAATGCAGGATAGTTCCTAATGTATTAACAAATATTTGGAGGTTATTGGCCTTTAGCTGCGCCTCAGGCCATCATTTCCTCTCAGCTAGTTGATAATCCCCAAGAAGTGCCCTAGGCCTCAGCTCATTATTGCTTAATTCAGCACTAGGTTCTCTAGATTTGCTTGAAAACTTTTTTAGTTACCTGACCAAACTTAAGAGCTGGCTTGCAACCTTTAGTACTTACCAAGTACTCCACAGTGAAAGGTTTTATCATGTACAGAATATTTCTTCCCTTCTAGTCATGGGCAGGTATAGTGCAAATGAAAGAGCAGTAATTGTACAGCTGGCATGCTAACTTTTGCCTCGTTGAGGTTTATTGCTGTATGAAGCAATTTTAGGTATTTATAACAGAATATATTCTAGGTGGAAATATTTTCTTGTTAAGACTAGTATTTCAAAGGAAAGAAAAATGTTGAGAAAATTTTATATTCTGTCAATATTTGACATTTTAGTAGTGTGTAGTACTTGGCATTTGGTTCTCGTAACTTGCTGGAAATGGTTTAAGTAGTTTCTCTGATGTACTGTCTTCTGCAGGGTACAGTTTTGGAACTTGTGTCCTCTGTACTTTGTTGCTAAACTTAAAGCATTCAGTGCATGCATTGGAAATATCTAAGTATGTCACTTACTCTTTTCTCATCTCTCTCATTTTCAGAATTCTGAGTTATTTTCAGTCTTGTGTTTTCGAACCTAAAGGACTATTTTTTAGAATTTATAAAATGCATAGCATCCCCTGTACTTGGCAGTGGTGAAGAGACAGCTCAAATCCTTTGTTCACTTTTGGGCCCCTCACTACAAGAAGGGCATTGAGGTGCTGGAGAGTGTTCAGAGAAGGGTGACAGAGTTGTTGAAGGATGTGGACCACAAGTCTGATGAGGGGCAACTGAGGGAGCTGGGGTTGTTTAATCTGGAGAAAAGCTGAATGAGGGTGGGCCTTATTGCTTTCTATGGTTTACTGAAAGGAGGTTGTAGCCAGGTGGGGGTTGGTCTCTTCTCCCAGGTAACAAGTGACAGGACAAGTGAGAGGAAATGGTCTCATTCCCCTCAGTGAGTGACTTGAGTTGAGCTGCCAAAGGAGACTTCAAACAAGGGATGAGATTAAACTGATCTTTTTTTGAAAGACAGAAGGGCCGCTGTAAGATGGATATGCAGTTGTTGAGGTAAACTGATGGTGTCCTGATTCCTGGGTAGATTCCTAGATTCAAGGCAACAAATTAAGCTTTAAGTTGAAAATTGAAAATAAGCATATTTCCTCAAAACATGTAAATTGCTTGTATTTTTCTGAAAAAAGTTAATACTGCATGAAATCAGTGATATAGTAAATAGTTAGTATAACAATTAATTAAAGTAGATATTGGTTATAAAAATCTCATTAAATTGTTCTATGTAGTCATCACGTATAATTGACCCACAGGAAAACACTGGAAACCCTAATTTTCTTTTACTGTGTTTGCAGATTCACATCATAGATTTTGATGATGAAAATAACATTATAAATAAAAATGTTCTCCTTCATCAAGTGGGTGAAATTTGGCACATTAGTACCAGTCCTGCAGATAAAGGTGTACTAGCAACCTGCTACAATAAAAGTAAGTCCTTTTTAAACATGTTCAATTTAAGGTATTTTGCTACTTTTGAATGTTTAAAGTTTGAACATCTAGCTATGTGTAAACACTTCAAATTGGAATTATCAACATGGGCATTTTTCAAAAAATCTGCTGTACTTTTACCTATACTTCATATGTGTCATATCCATAGATTACCTTTGTTAGAAGTCAGCTTTTGCATTGGTGTTAAGGAAAGCAGCAAAGTAAATCTTATTTTTCCCCGATGAATCACAGAATATGCTGGGTTGGAAAGAACCCACAAGAAACATAGAGTCCAACCCTTAGCCCTTCACAGAACCATCCCCAAGAGTCACACCATGTGCCTGAGAGTATCATCCAAATGCGTCTTCAACTCTGTCAGGCTGGGTGCTGTGACCACTTCCCTGGGGAGCTTGTTCCAGTGCACAACCACCCTCTGGGTGAAGAACCTCTTTCTAATTCCCAACCTAAACCTCCCCCAATGCAACTTCAGGCCATTCCCTTGGCTCCTGTCACTGGTCACCCCAGAGAAGAGACCAGTGCCTGCACCTCCTCTTTCCCTCACCTGGAAATTGTAACTGCAATGAGGTCTCCCCTCAGTCCCCTCTTCTCCAGGATGAACAGACCAAGTGCCCTCAGCCGCCCCTCTTATGACTTCCCCTCAAGGCCTGTCACTGTCTTTGTTGCCCTCCTTTGGACACTCTCTGAGAGCTTAATATCTTCCTTATATTGGAGTGACCAAAACTGCACACTATTAATAGTTATTTTTTGATGTTGCTCAAAGAGATCTTAAAAATGTGACATTGAAGAGAAGTGAAATTATGTATATTTTGCATTTCCTAACCTACTAAATAAGGTAATGGAATAGGGTGAAATACTCATAAAAAATTCTAAATTTCCTCCTTTATATTTGTTACGGGTTCAGGAGGATTGCCACACACAAAATAAAAGGCACTAAACCACAACTGAGGTAGCAAAGCAAATTTCTTAGTAAGGAAAGCAAATGTATCCTGTTACTTGGGATAGAAAATCATACATACTGACCCTTGGAATCTTCCCAAGCCACTGATCAGGAAAAGGAGATGGAGCGTAGTACTAGGTAGGAGGGGTAGGTAGACAGTACACCTTCAGGGCATCCCCTGCATCAAAAGGATGCACATCTGCTCCTCCTTACCCCCTCAGCCCAGGTCCACACCTTAGATCTCCTCTCTTTGGAGTGGAATCTTGCCAACTGCAGCATCAGCTTATGCATGGCCAGTGCACCAGCTGAGGCTGAAACAGCTTAAGATACTGGCTCTGGGCTAACAACTACTCTATTCTTTATTGTTTCTTTGTTAAAAGCTAAATTCTCAGCAGTGTGATATTACACTAAGGTTTCTTTCTCCAAGGTTGAGTTTTCCACAGTGAAACTATGCAGTAGAAGATCTCATACCACATCGACCAACACAACCACGGACCAAATATGACAGGGCCCTAAACATGACTCTGATCACAAACATAATATTGGGAGAGATACTGAATTTTCTTTTGCTTACTCACACTTACAGGTTGTTAGCATAACCAAGGTCTGAATAAGATCATATGGTACTATGTGAAAAAAAGATGCAGTAGGTGCAAACTGAAGAGCACATTTTCACAGCTCTCCTGGTCTTTGGGGATTTTTTTTTTTAGGAGGAAGTTTGGGGAACACAAAAAAAATTAAACACAGTGAAGTCTTTCCACAGTATCCAGTTGTTATCATCTTCTGTAATGTTATCAAGATGTTCAGACTCTTGTTTATTTTTTTACTTAATGACAGTTAATTCTACTGCCCCAAAGACAGGGACAGCACTAGCAATCTTGCTGTATGTTTTGAAATACAAATTATCTGATGTAATTTGCTTCTCTTTTCTTTTGTATGGATAAAACTTAGCAAAACAATGTAAAATGCAAAGCTTTTTGTTGATTTCTGCTGACTGCTAAGAAATGTATGAGGGAAATGGAGAGGCATACTCAGCTGATAAGAGCTGGTTAGTTATGGGGTCAAGAATGAAATGGAAAGTTTAAACCATCTCTGTGTGTCTTAGAAGGATGCTGATGTAATAACGTTTGGAAGTTTTTACTGATCTGGTTGAGAGATGCCTTGGTGTAACAGAGCTCTTCATCAAAACTGGAAGGGTCCTCTTGGATGGGCAAATTCCTACAAGTTTGGGTTTTCTTGGTTTTTTGATTTCAAAGAAGGCGTTTTAGCTACTTCTGTAAAACCCCATACCATCATGCTTATATCTGAAGCGTTCTTTTTTTGTGTGTGTGGATATGTATGGGTTTTTTTCCCCTGAATCCAACAGGTAGGAAGCCTCCTTCAGAAGCAGAAACAATCTGCTCCTGTCACTCTTTGAGAGAACTACAATTTTTTTCTTCCCTCATAGATATGTGAAATAGTTTTACTTGTCCTTGATACATGTAAGTAAAAGAGGCATAGGGAAGTGCAAGAGCAAAGTCATGTACTCATGAGCCATAATAGCTATGCTTTCATGTCAGTAAAAATTAATTTCTTTGTTGTCCACTAGATTATTTTCTTTAAATGCTGACTTCTGATGAATTCATGATTTTTTCCCATAAATGGCTAAATTTTCAACAACCATGATTCAGTCATTGTTTTGAGATGAGCTTTTGGTTTTTAGAAACTCCTGGCAAGATCTGTCAAAAGTGCAAAGTACAGCATATTGTAGTGGTTGGATGTAGACTCTCCACTCTTATTTTTGGCACGAAGGTCAAATAAGAATTACTGTCCTTTTACATAATGTCAGTAAATAGTAAATATTCATATAGGCTTTGATTTGCCAACATTTTAAATTCTTATGCTTAGAAGAAAAGAAACTTCCTTAAAAAGTAAAATAAGATGGCTCGGATAACTTTCTTATTCACAAGAAGTCACAGAGAAATTTAAATCCTCGCTGAATATGCAGTTTGGGAGCTGTGTTCTCTAAACAGTCATTAAAGTTCAGTTAAATGCTGTTCTGTATGCTTTGTTCAAGGTATTTTACTAGGGTATTGATATACAATTAGGTTTTAAAGAGGATAATAACTTCTTGGCTCTAAAGTAAAAATTAAGGAAAACTCTTCTCTGTTAGTACAAGTATTTACTACTTTGTCTAATTTTGACATTAAAGAGATATAAAGCTTTATTAATGATGTATTCTTGTTTATGACATTAACTAGATTAATATTGGTTCCAGTAGCATGTGAACAATTCTATAATTGTATATTAACCAGAAATTCTGTTTTCTAGGACATATTGTCTTTATACAAAGAAAAATTGTGGAACTCTTTCTCCACCCCTCCTTATGCACACACATTAAAAATACTGACTTAGAAAAATCATGTAATTACAAAGGGAGAACTTATTTGACTCAGTTCCTGCCTCGATTATAGTGGTCCCCCCTCCCACCAATCGGGGATATATTGCTTACACAATTTTATACTACTACAACTGATGTTAGAGGGAGATGATTTTATTATCAATTGATAGGCTTACTAGTTATGTATAATCTTGCCTAACCTTCAGAAAGGATCATGAATTTACTGTGCTGGAGGCACAGCACTTGCCTATACTGCATATTTCTGACATGCTCAGCAATATTTATGCTAGAAATATATTAAGACCATTCCTGTGTAACTTGCATTGCTAATAGACAAGATGTGTCTTGAGAAGACACTGAGAAGAAACTTCTCTTTTTGCAAATGCATTTAGCAGCAATTTGTCATGAGAATTAGGGTTGTTGTATTTTATCCCAGATTCCTTAACTTAAGGGAGAAAAGTGCATAAATATATGGAAAAAGCAAGGTGTAAGAGGAGAAAAGGATTAAAGTCTAAATATCTTGGGGACAGAGGAAAAAGGGAAGAAGACTTTGTAAAATTAATACTTGAGATATCTAGATGAACTCATGCACTATTATTCAGCTTTGTGACATGTTGATGCATCATTTTTCTCCTCTACTGTGGCAAGTCAACTGAATTAAAATAGGGGTGTGGTGGGGTTTTTTTTAGCTCTTCAGCAGGATGAGATTGCTACTGACAGGTTTAAAGTAGGTAAAAATTAGTTTGGGACTCTTTGAGTTTTAGAAGTTAGATTGTTAAAGTTCAGTATGATACAGATGAGGCTTAAAAAACCCCAAAACCTAAAAGATGGATTCTTGAGAGAATGACACAATTTATAGAGGGTTTTGGGTGATGATAATAAGTGGAAATAAGCTAGAGTGCTACAGTTGTATTTTAATTGGTTTAATGCCTAATCTCTGAAAACTTAAATGTGGTTAATTGCTTCTGATATTTATCAATATCCTAAAGTTACATTCAGCAAAGCAGAAGTCAAATAATTTGCTTTACAGTAGCCCAGAATTAAAATGGAGGATGCTGTATTTAGTGGAAAATCCCTTTCAGAACAATTATAGGAACTTTACACCTTTTTTCTTTTCTCACTAGCTGTAGTCATTTCACTATTCTTTTTTTTTTCTTTTCTTTAAATTAAAATGTGACAGGAGTGACACTTGTAAAAAGTGAATATGAGAGGTGACAAAGTAATTAAGGAGATTATAGCATTTCTTGGTAGAAATGCACTTTCAGATGTTAGAAAAGAAGAATGATGGGGTGGGGTGAGGGTCAAGAATGTACCCTCCAAATAATAATATGAACCAATGAGAATAACAGTATGCTAAATATAAGTTTAAAAATGAAGATAAATTAGTCTTTGAGGGGTTGGTAGCTATCCAAGAGCTCTATTCAACTGCTAAAGGGAAAATCATTTCACATTTGTATTATTACTTAATGTTGGAAGTAACCTTACTTTGGTGTTCAAAACAGCATCGTAGCCTACTATAGAATAAATTCCTCATTGTGAAGACATCAAATACCAAAACCCTGCTAATCACACTGGAGTTGAGTCACGTGGGAACTAGAACAATGACCCAGCAAAGCCCTAGACCAGGTTGGAATATGATCCATATATGGTCTCAGTATTGCTTAAGTTTCAAGCTACAAGAGGAGAAATAGGAGCCCATTTGAATGGACTGTTAGTAGTGTTCTGAAGCACTGAGAAATACTGACAGGCAACAGGCTAGGTTGTGTCTAATATAATTTTTGTAGGTGATGGAAGCTTCAGCTCTAGGTTTGGCTGAAAAAATTGGGACCCTGGATTAATATGATGTTGGGTAATACTGGAAATATGTTGATGATGCCCTTTTTGTCGTTTCAGTTTATAATACACTGTTTCTTGGTGTTTGGAACGTTTCTGAGTTAGGTGGATGTACAGTGATAGGTACAGGTTGTATGTCTGTACAGGTTTTGTGAGCCTCTGTGTGTGTGCTTTCCTTATGTTTTGTTTCATATAGAACTTCTTTGTAATCTGTTGTCTTGTTTATATATCCCTCCTTTTCTCTCACCTGCCATTTTAGGATACTGTTAAAATGGAGGCAGATTGTTTTCTGTGAGTTCATAAAGTAAATTTCAGCTACATCATTCAAGCAATGGGGAATGCAGAGGGATTTTTCTGTAAGGCATTTAAAGAGTTCTGCAGCCATGCCAGTTTGCCAGCAATGGATGTAATCTTTCTGAGTGACTTTTAGGTCTTGTCTCTGTGAAACAGAATACTGACTAAAGAGGGTGAATGATCATGGTAATGTGTTCAGGGAAAACTGTCATTCTAAAATAATTTTTAATAAATATCAAGGGAACTCTTAAGCTGATAGTTTCTACTTTATTCTTTGCAAAACTGGAATACAGCTTTCTTTATATCCTAGAATACAGAATAAAAATTCATATTTGTGCATTGCTCTGAGAAAACGTCAGAGAGAAACTAGTTTGAATTTTGGTACTCTGTAATGGCTAGCTACTTGGGTACTTACTGTGTTCTGGTAGATGTTTTACAGACACTTAGAGATGGTAAAGTTGTTTTGGCTTGAGAAGTCGAGGAATAAGGCAAACTTCCAGTGGGTGTACACAAAGTGATGGGAAGATGCAGAGGAGGAAATAGAGAAATGATCCAGACTGGAAACTGCATTCATGGAAAATATGGTTTGCCTGCTGAACCTCTAATTTGATCTAGGTACCAGACTCCATTACTGTATAGGTGAGTTTTCAGGACATGATTGTGTGTAGCTATTTTAGTGTATCTCTTGTGTGCAGGGAGGGGATGTGCTTGGGGGGGCAAAAGTAAATGACCGTGTGTTTAGAGCATGATTGTAGACAGTAGTACTGTTAACTGTCACAGGTCTGATAGGGGAAATGCCCACTGAAAGACAAAGTGAGGAAAGTGAGGCAATAGTATAGTTACAGAAATAAGGACATCTTGAGGAAAGGCATCTCAAAAACAACTGAGGGATATGTCACTTAAAGGATGAGTGTATGGCTGTAACAAGTTATGACAACACAAGAAGGTATGAGGTGGTAGTGTAGCCTTTGGGCAATAAGAAAGGCTAGAGAAATGTTAAAGTGATAAGATATGGCCCTTAAGTGTTAGCATTTTAGAGGTTTTCTGTATCATTTGTCCTAATTACAGTGGCTGGGACCAGTTTATCACTGTGTGGGTGTAAACAAAACTGTGTTCCACACCCTCTGTCATTTCTGAAGAACTGTTAATAGTGGCTTGTTTGCAGCAGCTGCCCAGGGCACACCTGACCCCTCAGGCTACAACATGGGTGTTAAGGAACCCTGCGAGGCAGTGGAGTGTTTGTCTTCACACCAGTGACTCAGCTGTGTTAACTTCCATCCGGGGAAGGCATTAGCACCTTCATACCCAGTCTGAGGGGTCATGTCTGCCAATGGGCCATTAGGGACTGTCACACTAGGCAGTTGCAATGACCTAGACCATTGAAGATTCAAAAAATATCCCATGACTCAGAGAGTTAAATCACCCATTGTGAAACTCCTCACTCTGGAGAGGCACTGGGTGTTCCTGCATGAACCTGACTGTATATAATCTTTGGGGTTTGGGATTCCTGGGACCACTTTTCAGATCCAGAGGAGAACCAGAACCTCAACAGGACTGTGACTGCCACGCTCAAAAAGACTGCGACTATCATCCTCGCCAACAGGTTTTCCTTCCTTCTTACTGTGTACCCAGGGGGACCATGTGGCGCTCGGCACAAGGACTAGCAAACACCATTCTCTTCGTGCTCCAGGGTGGTGGGTTATACATCTGTTTTTTGTGGGTCAAAACCAATTTTTGCACTGTATCATTGTATTTATTGTAATCTTTATGTAAATTGTAACTCTGACTTGTAATCTCTCTTGAGTTGGGTTCAGTTCTCCTGCCAGTTTACCTTTAAACCAGCACACCGTGTAGTGTCTCTCTAGAAAAGTCTTAGTGTAGCTAAATGTCTGACTGGTTTGGGTTTTTTCTGATTAGTATTTTCCTATTTGTATTTTGTTTCTTCTTTATCTGTGACAACTTGTTACAACTGCGTTACAAGGTGAGGGTAACCCAGGTTCTTGTTAATAGATCTCTTGGGGTGGATTGAATGATTATGCAAAATATATATGTGTAGGTTTCATTTTAGAGCAATTTGGTTGCAATGGAAAGCAGGTGTGTAGCCTTTTTGGTTATTGTCTATAGTAATATCGCAATATGAAACCCTGAAAATACTACTTAAGAGAATTTATAAGAGAAAAGAGAGGATAGGTCATATTCACCACCTATGGATCTACGACGAGACTTGGTTGTTGCAATTTAGTTGTTCATTGGTCCAGTTGATGGTCTTGACCCACTGGGTGTGAGGGAAGAAGCCCATGAGACATAGTTTGATGGATAGATGTACCTTGAAGCCGGGTGGGAATGCCTAAGCAACCCCTGTGTAAGGTGGGTGGGGAGTTTTCCAATTAAGCAGAGGACAATTACCATGACTGAAAGCACCATCCCATCTCTTCAGGGCACCTTTGGGGGTGCAAATGTGGCCTCACCAAAGCACCTTGGCCCCTTCACAAGTGCACCTGTGTTTTGAGTCATTCAAATAGCCTCTGGGCTATGGCCTCCCCCACTGAACCCAGCCAGAGCTGATTTTCAACATGGCTGCTGAGAATGGCTTTCTTTGTGGTTACATTTTTCTCCCCCCGTGCTTGTTTACTTCTCTTTAGACCTGAGACATTTGGCCAATAATACTACCTTTGTCTTAAGTTCTCATCACATGCCTTAACTCACAGTCTAGTTCCCATCAGGAGGTGTACTCAGGGAGGGATGGGCTTCTGTGGTTGCAGAGGACCAGTTGCTTCTTTGCAGCATTTGCTACCGTGGACAAAAGTCCTTTGGTGATTTTGACTATGGTTAATGGCTTAAACGCTACGTCTCAGTCTCACATAACTCCCCCTTTTTTTCCTGAGACCTTGTTGTTTTTTTTTTTCCTTTCCGAGCCATTTGCTGAAATGATCAGTGAAATAATTTGCTGAGTCTTAAATTGTTGCACTGAACTTGGAGTATTGATGTTACTGTAAGATGAACAGTGGTCTGGAGACTTCAAGTTCTCTTTGAACTGTTTCAAACAGTGCTGGCAATCTAAACAAAATGATTATGCTGATTGTTTATGCAATTGTGAATTAGGTTGCAAGGATATTTTCACAGCCACAAGAGTACCTTTATGTAATTGAAAACTTGAAAATTGGCATGTGACAATATAGGCCACAAAAATAACAGCATTAAAGTCTGATGTTTGGAATTACTTACTTTAATGTTGTCAAGCAGGTGTGGAAGGTGTGCTTGTGTGAGCTATATCAACACTGAAAACAATTTAAGAAGAAAACAACCCTTACCTGCTAGCTTGTGAGGGATAGAACCTTGCAACTGTAAAAGCCTGAATGTTGAATAATCAGTTCTTGTTATCAGTTGGCTGCTCTTGTGAGTTATTAAGGGTTTTTTGGGGGGATTGGTGGTTTTTTTTGTTTGTTTTTGGGTTTGTTTTTATTTACAGCAGTATTGCTATAGTGATAATTTTTGCTGGAAATGGTAACTCACAGAGTAAAATAGTCTCAGGATATTAGACTATTTTCAGGTTATATATGTCTTCCAATAACTTGAACCAGGGCCGTGGCATTGAGTTAGGGACTGACTTGCAGTAGTTCCTGCTGTTAAACTGTGAGTGCTCCCTAAGCAGTTTTGATGTAGGCCACCTAGCATTTTCTGACAATGATGCCCTGAGGTAGTCCAAGAAAGTCATGAATAGCTGGAATACAGCCACGTTCTTTCATCTTGCCCTCTAAAAAATTTTACCTTAATTGTGCTAGCTGGTCTTGGGGCTGGAGACCTGTACCTGACTTTATTTTAAGTAAGTTGCCAAAAAAATAAAACGCCTGTCATGGTTCTCCGTTGCAGACTTCTGTAAAATACAGAAGTCTATTTTAGAGAATGTATTGAAAGGAAACACGCAAGTACTTCAGAAATTAGACAAAAGATGACATAAAGATGTATATGAAATAGATTAAGGTATGCACATCTGGTCAAGAATTTTGTTCTCAATGATGTGGTGATTCTGTGCAGCTTATTCCACAAAACAGAGAAATCATTTTAGAGCAAATTTCATCCTTGCAGAGAAGACACTTCACATGTATCCTTTTTTGTGCAGCATTTATACAACTAGTTCTATGGGGTAGTTGTGTTGTGCTTAGGGTCACAAGGTGTTGTGCAGCTATGTCTTAAAGAATGTTGGTGAATGAAATTGAAAGCTTCATCCTTCCCAATTTGAAGGGAATGTTTAATTACAGGGTATTAGATGCACCCGTTCATTGAGGCACAATAAATTCTAACAATCATAATTGGCTAATTAACACTAGCTCTTGCTTCTGAAGAGGGTACTTTTTTTTTTCTAGCTGCTTTCAGTTACCAAATGCTGAATCAGATCATGGACCAGAGTTGTCTGTCAGCATGGTGATTTCTGAGTTTATAGAGAAGTTCCAAGTTGAGGTTGAACAAATGTTCATGTTTTCACTAATTGAAAGGGAATAATTAAACATAATAAGTCATACAGAATATACTATCCTACAGAATATGCTAAAGAATTGTTTCAGGAGTTGCTTGAGATTTTTTTTTCACTCATGCTTTTCATCATTGAGTGATCTTCAGTAGAACTTTGAGAAAAATTTTTCTTTTTTCATGTCATTGAGACCATATGCGGTCCTGAGGAAAGATCCTAATGTCACTTGCTGTCTGGTACTTCCATCATCCTTAATGTGTGAATGCAGTCTTAGTAAGGGCAATTTAAAAACTTAAAGCTACTTCGAAGGAAGGAAGTTTTTCACAATTCTTTATCCTGTGCTGCTTCAAGAAGTTTGCTCATCAGTTACTGCTCTTAGGATTTTCTTCTTAAAAATTCCTATGGGGAAAGAGCATGAGAGACATGTACAACAACACATGGAAGTGCAAGGCTGAAATGAAAAATGTGAATTTGTGTTTTTCATGGAATTTTTTTTTTTTTT
>VWZF01004717.1:20890-37095 GCA_013396755.1 Sclerurus mexicanus | reverse complement strand
TTTTTTTTTTTTTTAGTAAGGTGACAGCTTTAAAAACGTTAGAAGGGTCATCTAGTTCCACCCTTCCTACCATGGGCAAGGACACCTTTCACTAGATCATGTTTCTCAAAGCCTCATCTAACATGGCCTTTAACACTTCTGCTACTTTTTTGGGCAACCTGTTCCAGAGCCTCACCACCCTCACAGCAAAGCATTTCTTGCTAATATCTAGTCTTAACCTCTCCTCTTTCAGTTTGAGGCCATTGCCCCTTGTCCGTATCACCACATGCCATTATAAAATGTCCCTCTCCAGCTCTTTAGGTACTGAAAGGTGGTGAAAAGTAGTTTATGAAGGAAATGCTTCAACAATGTGTTTAAAAAAAAAAACAAAACAAAAAACCCCATATGAACAGGAAAATAAGCTGTAAACTGTTTAAATGCCCACTACTATCTGAACAGAGGAAGAACTCAGATACCATTCCTGTTTATCTCCAAAATAGGTCAGGAGGAAGGGGAACCTACTTATCCTGTTTGATTATCAGAATAACCTTTGACTATACAGAATTAAATATTTTTGGACATAACTAACAGGTCTAGTGGAAAACTGACAGAGGTGGGGGAAAAATAAGGAATGGCACAATGATCCCATTTGTTGGTGTGAACTGTTTTTGTTATGGAACGAATGAGTGAGGTGAAGCAAGTCATTTTACCTTCTGGCTGCTGTCTGTGCAAGAGTTAACCTTGTAGGTATGTAAGAACTACCCTTAAGTTTTCCTTCCACATGGAGTAATGCCCGAGTGTTGATCAGACCAGGGATTGGTTCATCTGTATCAGCAGATTGTGATTCCTACAACGGTACCAGGAGATATGTAGAACAGCATAAATAGAACTATAGATGAGTCTCTAATCTGCTTGAGACTGCCTTCTGCCACAAACTTTTGTACCATCAGTTTCCAGTTGACTACTCACTGACCAAACTCTGCATCTTTTAAGATTTGTAATATTCCAGTTAGTGTCAGTTCTAAGATTGCAAGATTTGGCGTTGTAATAACAATACTTTCACCTTCCCCCTGCTTTTCTCTTTTTGTAAACTTAGATAATATTCTTCCCAAGGTGTTTTCCTTCCAAATTAAGTAGTCCTAACCTGTTGGACATCTGATACAGCAATTGCTCTGTGGTCTTCATTTATGTCACCCTTCTCCAACTCTACTATTGCCTTCTTTAGAGGCATAGCTTAGAATTGCACTATTTGAGATATGGGTATATCAAGTTTTTATGGGGCTCTGAAACAATCACTTCTGTTTTGTTCTCAGTTCCCTGTTTAAGGATACCCAATGCTTTGCTGACTTCCATAGCTACTGCTGCACATGAGGCTCAAAGAACTGTCGCTCTTGATACAAAGAGCTTTTTTCTGAGTTTTAACTACCAGCTCAGAGTGCAGCATCATGTTGGGATGGCTTAAATTATTTTTCTCTACATGCGTCAACAAACTTTGGTAAACAGAGAAGCTCATCTTCAATTTTTTTGACCACCAAGGTTCTTTGAGTCTTTCAGTTGTTCTCACCTTTGGCATGCAGTAGAATTACCTGAGTGTGGTGTGTCAGCTCTGTAAGACTAGGAGTTGACACTGTGACTCTAATAATGCTGTTTGAGGAGCTTACAGTGGAATGCCTCCTCTGGTTTTAACTTTAGTCTTTCAGATAAATCTTAGTTTTAAATCCATGGGATAAAACTGCATAAATTCCATTCACTAGGAAGAGGAAAAACTAAATTTAAAAGCAGAAGCTCTATTAAGCATAATAATAATTGTCTTTGTTGTCGTCATCTCTTGTGTTTGTGCTTTTGCTTTATTCCCTTAATAATTCAATTTCTTTTTCAAATCCATGGAAATATATGTGGAAACAGATTTATTTTCCTAGAGTAAACATAGTTTTAGACTCTTGAATAGGGTTTGAGCTTCCATTATGTGTAGGGACATAGAGAGCCACCAGAGGGCAAAAGGAAGTGCAGATGGAGAAGGCTGTTGTCTGCAGCTTTCCACATGCAGGCAAGCATGTGTGTGCAAGCATCTCATTTTTCAGTTTTGTTTTTCCAAAAAGATAGGTGCCATACTGCAGTGATTATGAAGACTCAATGTAAAAAGCTTGGATTTGTAGATCCAGGGCATATAGGCATGCAAACACAAAACTGGAGTTTAATTTTGTTGGAAAGTAAGATAAAATTTGCATTTAAAAGTCTGTTATTTCGAAACATTAAAACTGCTATGAGTTATGGTTGTCTGGTGCCCTTCTGCAGAGAAAATTTGTCAGTAAGGATACTGGAAATAATCCTGCTGGTGATGCTTTAACTGCTTAGTATTGAAGACAGCAGGTGACACTTTTCCTTGACTGTAGTAGAAACCCTCTGTGTTGGGAAATCATTGGCAGAGTCATGGGATGTGCTACAGTCATTAAAATGGGGAGGGAAGTTGAATGCATCTTTAAATATTCCCCAGTGCAGTAGTAAATATTCTCACAGTAATGGCAGGATGTACAGGAGAAAGTTTATTCCTGTAGTTTGAGGGGAAAAGAATAAATACTCTTGGTGTTCTCCTAATGTTCTTTGTAGCTTGTGCCTGTTCTTTTTCTAGGAATTCTAGCTGTTACATAGTTTGTGGAGTTCCTTTACAAGTAACTTTCAATAAGGTTTTAAGTGAAACGGTTGACTCTCTGATCCATGTGATTAAAAAATAATTGCTACACAAGTGGTAAACAGCTTGGGAAATTGTATCATATTAATTGCTGTTCAACTTTGAAGGCCTCTGTGCATAGCTGTGTGGTGAGTTCTGTTCCAAATGACAGGTAATGTAGCTGTTGTATCATATTCTGTGCAATAATCTTATTCAGTTGTAAGACTGTTGTAGAAGTCAAGCTCAGTAGTGTTTCAGCCAGTGTGTAACAGCAGATACATAGTGAAAAGTATAAGAACTGGGTGACCATATAATTAACTTGAAACAGATCCTTGTTATCTGTTGGTTTAGGATTTCATCTCTATTCGACAGTGATTATCAGGATAATTGTAACATTTGTGGTACCACGCAAAATAGAACTAATGTCAGAAAGAAGAGGGAGGAGAGAAAATGACTGAAATGCAAGTATTTGCAGGATGGTCCTTATATTGAAAAGGGTGCTTTAAATACAGAAAGGGAATAAAATGCTTTTGAATTAGAACTGTTGCTGCAAGATAGTCTCTTGACTTTTCAGGCTGTTCTATCCTTCAGTGTTAGAAGGTTTCATTTTCCTCCCCCTTTTTTACTTATTTTTTTTTTAGCTTAGAATGAAAGAAGTGGTTTTCTGTCTCTATTCAAATAGCTGGTAAACTTGATTTTCAAATATTGAACTGAACTACTTTAATAAACTGAAAGAAAATGTGTTCTTTTGCCATCTCCAGTCAATGCTGTTGTTGCAGTAAATAATGTTTTGCACATACACATAAAGTCTTAGTGTTTAGGCATTCTTGTCAACTAGTTTGCTAAATAGATGAAAGTTAGAGACTTGCTTTTTTCTGGTTGGTATTAGACTTCAGAGTTCTTCCAGAGTCATGTAAGTGAAACCAAGTATACTGTGCAAGTTCCTTCCAGTAAATACTAAGATGTTTTGTAATCCAACAATTTTTTGCATTCCATTTTCTGTGGCTTTCTTGCTAACATGGAGAGAGAGTGAGCCTGCTTTAGCTTCCCCATAACCCATCTTTCTTTGAAAGCTTAAAAGGCTGAAGCAGTGTTATCTTGCTTGATACTCTTTAAGAGAATACTAACAATTTTTTTCTTATTTCTTTCTTCTTTATTTTTTTCTCCTGCTGACTTTTATCAATGTCACAATTCAAGGACTAGCCCTATCTTAAATGTTTAGCTAATTGATCATTTTTTCCTAAAGTAGCAAATCTAGAGTCAATCTAGTTATCTGATGACATCAAATCTGTAGCATATTCTGTCTCCGTGTCCTCATATGAAACTGCATTACAATGTTTCAGGGATTATTATAATTTGAAGTTTTTACTTCTGAATTTTAGGTGTTACTTTTCAACCTTAATTCTCTTGTGTTTTTTAATGGGAAGCTTATTATATTGATTTCATGTGTCATCAAACAAGTATCAACATTTCTGACCACTATACATAAAACTTAAGAACCATTGCAGACAACTCTGTTACTGCTGATACTTGAGTGGCAGAGCTACAGGGAGTATGAGAATTTGGCAGTAATGTTTATGTGCTTTTTCTGGTATTGTGAAGATTATTTTGCAACTCAGCATAGTTTTATGGTATCCATTGTGGGTGCATGTGCTGTCTAGTAGACTAACAGTATTTTCCCACTGTTCTTCATGCTCTAATTGCTGCCACCAGGACCTCCAGGGCCCTTTCTGCAGAGCACTGTTGAACTTTGAGATTCCTGTTGGTAATTGGTCTGTTTCTGCAGCCTATTGCTCTCTCTCTGATGTTCACTGAGGTTCTTAATGAAGATGCCAAACAGCACTGGCCCCACTGTTAGCCCCAGGATACACCAGTAGTGACTGGCCTCCAGATGAATTGCATGTCACTGATCATAACCCTTTGGAAATGGTAGGTCAACCATTTTTCATCCCAACACATTGTCCTCATGTTCTTCAGCTTGTCTGTGAGGATGGTATGGGAGATTGTACCAAAGGCTTATTAAAGGTAAATAACATCAACTACTCTCCCCATGTTTACTGAGCCAATATTTTTAATTGGATTTTTATTGCAGAATGCAATCACATTCATCAAGCATGATGTCCTCCTCATAAATCTGTACTGAGTATTCCCAGTCCTCTTATGTTTGGGAGTATTTTTCAGGTTCGCTTAATCTGTCACCTTCCAGTGGACTGAGAGGTGGCTGGTTAGTGCACAGATCCTTCTTCTTTCCTATCTTAAATATAGGAGTGCCATTTACTTTCTCAAAGTCCTCAGGAACCTCTCTCCATCACCATGATCTTTCAAAGATCATTGAAACTGGCCTCATAAATACATTGGTCATTACTCAGCTCTTGTACATGTGTTACTACGGTCCCATTTGTTTAAATATTCCCTAACTTGATGCTCTTCTATGGAAGGTGAATCTTTGTTGCACCAGACTTTCCCACTGGTCTTAGGCACCTGGGATCCGTGAATCTGAGGATAGAAAAGACCACTCCCAAACAACAAGCTACATTTTTCTTGTATTAGTAAAAATAGCGTGGTTTTTTTTTTAATTGTAGCATTTGTAACTGACTAAATGAATCTATCTTAAAATAGTGTATTTAGCTAAGAGTTGTTTATAATTATATTCTTTCATGAATTACTTTTGCTTCATGCCTGAGGACATCTTGAATCTTGCTGCCCAAACTGGTTAATGTAAAGATATAAATTAATGTAAAGATGCAAGCAGATTATGATTCTGAGATCTAAGCTTTGAATCCCAAATTATACTGAATGTTTAAACCTTGGATATGCATCTATTAAGGTGCCTGATTAAGGTGGGATAAGTGATCTGCAGTTCCCATTAACTTGTTAAGGAGTATAGTGTTTTAATACCTTATGAAACGTAAGTGGGAACCTTGGTGCATTGGTGTCATCTCACCTGACTTTACTGCCATGGCTTTGTTGGTGATGAAAGTGAGTTGCCTCCATGAGACTCCTTTTGTGCGTGTAAAAGTATCATTGTGGAAAATGCTGTTCAGCTTCACTCATTTTAGTGATGAAGGAAGCCTACATGTAAATATGGTTCACTAACTTTTATTGGGATATTGTGGAGCTCTCCTCAGCACAGAGTCAAATCTCACAAATGACTTTTATATGGTCAGCCAATACCTTGCTGCTTGTAGGGCTCCCACTGTTGCATTATGGTGTGCTGGTAGTAACAATACCAGATAGATCATTGCAAACAAGCAAAAGCATATAATGCTGATTTCTCCACTCTTTTCTGCTTTATTAAAATGTATAGGGAGATATATCTGAGGTGTCAAACAAGCCATAAGTCATTGTGAGTTATGAGATCTGGTCATGTAAAGTGTCAGAAAGAAAGCATGCCTATTTGTGCTGCTGAGCAATTTTACAGGTTTGCAGCCAAATTCTGTCTGAAGAGCAGAGTTCAGCTTATCACTATAGCAGTGGTTGCAGTTCTTTGCTTGAGCTGTCCCTGTATGGCAGAGTTCCAGAAGTGCATTCAGTAAATTTTGAGCTCCCTCAAACAGATGTGTATCTGCAGAGTATGTAATGAAATAAGGCCTGTGCTTGAGCATTGTCTCAAATCACCGTGGGATGGCATAAGAAGCATCAAAGTATAAAAAGGTGCCATTTATACCTTTTCCAATTGGACTGCCTGCTTTCTGCACAGCCTGTCTCCTGTTCTTCCATAGGAAATGACAGGTTTACCCATCTCTCCATGTCATACCCCACACCTTTACATGCTTTTAGATCATTCTATCTGTGTTAGTGTGTAGCAGGTGAGGTTTTTAAAAACCCTTGCATTTCTGTATACACAATGCAAGCATGGGAGGCTGTTGTCTAGAGACTTAAGCGTGTATCTGTGTTGTATTGATGTGCAGTAAATGTGAATTTATGGTCACCTGTGGTCTGCATGATAACAAGAAGGCTGCAGCTTATGCAGTGCTTTCTACAGGCTGGAATAATGAGGCAACAGCCAAGTACCAGAGATGTCCTGTGATAAATGTATGTGGACTGTTGCACATTACTGGTTTGCTATTGATAATTTCTACTTTCATCTCCAATGAAAACATACTTCTATCAGGATAAAAAGTGAACTGCTATGTTTCTGTGTTGTTTTTTGTGGGTTTTTTGGGGGGTTCTTTTGAAAATCAAAGACTCTCTTTTAGTACCTAAAAGTGCATTTAAGTAATGGAAAGAAAAGTTAAACTGCCTATAGCTCTTTATTCCTACATGTATCTCACCCCATATATTTTAGAAAAATGTGAAATCAAAGACTATACAGGCTTTTACAACAAAAGATGAAATTACTAACCCAGGCAAAGAATGATGCATTGTTTCTTTTTGCCTGTGAAGGACATACTGTTGAATAAACAGAATGCAGTTTATCTTTCTATGAATTGACTAAAAAGGCTACAAGGTTATGCATATCGGAGTAATTTGCTTTTTATTTCTTCATTTTATTAAAGTCAGAGAAGGATGTTTACATTGATTTATAAGGAAGAGTGCTAACTGTTTGTCAATGGAAAAAAGGAGGGTTTTGAACATGAGCTTGCTCCTGTCATACCGAGAGCATTAATGGGCACCAGCTGGGCTGTAGCTAAGTAGCTTCACCACTTCAGCCTTGCACAGCATGAGCTGCTGTGGCAATGCTGCAGAAGGGACTCCTGTGCAGATTTAGGAAGAATACACTTCAGTTGTTGTTCCCTGGGCAACAGAATAACTGCAGCCAGCTGGCTTTGCACCACCTGAGCTGATCAAAGAGCAAACCCTGTCAGGCACTGATACTTCAGTTCCTCTAGTTTCAGTGTGAATGTTTGCAGGCAGTGATGTAGGCAGTATTGTCATTCAGGTTTCAAGGTTAAACACAGGGGAATGAAGCAGAATGACAGCAGAAAGTAAAACGAAAACATCATTCCTGTAGGTACTGCAATCAGATGTGTATAGCTATTGATGATAGAGAATTACTTTTAAAGTACTAAATTACTAGTGTATGTATAAAATGCCTTTTGCTATTACTCAAAAAGAGAATGGGAGACTAGCAGTAACTGGCTTGAATTTTGGTGTAGAAGGAAAAACAATGATGGAACACAAAGATTTGTAAAATGCTTTGTAAAATGATGTTATGGAGGACTAAGCAGACCTAGAGCTTGTCTGCTGTACGCTTCTGACAGGTCAGGACTGCAGTGGCACGGTGGGTTTTACTCAGCAAGTGGTGCCAGAAGAATGAAAGGTGGATGATTAAACAGTAGTGAACTGTAAGGTTGGCCAATGTGGGCATCTGTAACTGGGATCAAGATCCACTGGAGTATGTTGGATAGGGGGGTGGGGAGGCCCAGATGGTAGTGCTTCTTGTATGTCCATTTACTCTATTATTACACTTCTCTACATTATGGTAACACCTACTTAACGGTTTGTTTAAGAATAGGATTAACTCATTAAAATACTGTTTTAAACTTTTTTATCAAATAACAAAGATTGATACTGTTTTTAACCAGTCCTCCTAAAATAAGTTTCTCTTTTTTTTTTTTTTTTCCTTCTGTTTTGTCCATTTACTGCCTTCAAATAATAGCTTCACTTTTGGAGAAGTGACTCCAGTGAGTGAACTGTTGATAGGCAGAACATGGATAAGCAATAGTGCTGACTTTTAGCAAGTTCTGAGTGTGTGTCAATCCACAGCTGAAAGAGGAAGGCAAACAGAGTTGGTGTCTTTCTGCATGTGCTCAGACCTCTTGCTTGCTGAAACTGTTTGGTATTGGTTAGTATTCACACTTCTGTTGAGGGTTGGTTTTTATATTCCATATATTCTCTTAAGATTTTTCATATTTCATACTTGTCTTCATAATATTTGAAGAAAGCGTCTCCAAAGCGGAGGTGGGCTTTTTTGCCTTTTGTTTTTGTTCTGGTTTTTTGTGTTTTTTTTTTTGGTGGTGGTGGTGTTAAACCACTAAACGTTTAAGTGGAATAGCTTCTTTCTCTAGCTTCCTTACAAAAAACATATTTGAGGAGGGAGCATTTCAATAAACCATGAAAAAATGAAAATTACCTGTTTGTTTTCAATTGGAAAATCACAGTTCCAAAGTAATAAGTATGACATTTTCTTCTTAATAATATGAAAATAAATAGAGGTCTAAGTGAGAACACTTAATCTCTGTGATGACAAACTAGACTGTCTTATTCATCTATTCTGATGTATTGCATCAGTTGTCCAGATATCAATTGACTTCTTAAGAGTGTTTACTTAGCATGTTGCCTGTTAAGTCCTTTTCAAAGCTGTTATTAGAGAATATAAATTAAGAAGTCTCTATGAACAAATTTTTGACATCGTTCAGTTGCATTCTTTGTAGCTTTGTAGTCTGTGGCATTTTCTGAAGGACTCTATAACAATTCTGAATTGCGTAAAATTTTAGATTCTTCTTTCTAAATCTGGAAACATGACAGAGCTCACTTTTTTTTTATTATGTAAGTCTTCAATTGTAGAAATTGCTGATGCAAAGTCAAGGGTTGTGTGAAGTGCATAGACCATCTCTTCTAGCTTAAAAAACCTGCAAGTTTATAAAAAAATTGTGATTTTCCCCAATGGCAAGAATGACTTTCTGTGTCCTGAACAAAAGTATAGCATCTGGAATCAGTCTGTGTTCTTATATACACATTTTTTTCTTTTTGCATTTAGTCTTGAAATGATTGTATAGATGTGAAGGAATGTCTGCTGGCTGCTGCATTCCAGCAGCACGGTAGTATTGATAAATGTATTGATAGGTTGTGTGCAACGTAACTCTATAAAGGAGTAACGAGTGCTTGTAGTTAAAGTTGCATGTGTGGTTCTTTTTTTTGAACTCTCACTAGTAACTTTCTGTTTACCTTTCAGATAGATTTTTTTTTTTTTTTCCAGGCTTGTTTCTTTCTCAGAGGCTGTTACTTTGAGCAATTCTCCAAGGGGAACAGTGTTTGGAGGAGAATAAACAGGATATTCCACCTGTCTAGAGCTTTTACTTTTTGTTCCTGTATTGGAACCAGCTGGTAGTAGAAAGCTGAAAATTGTCATGCAAATAACCATCATTCAGAAGTCCTTTTGAGTGCTACAGTGAAAATTGGTATTGATTTGACCAAGTTGTGACCCTTTGCAAATTGTACACTCTGCATGCAGAGGGTTTTATCACTTGCTTGACTAGTAAAGTAGGCATCTAAAGACAGCCTCATGCTCTCTAGCCATGATTCTCTCTCTTAAGCTTTGGGTGAACTCACCAAAGTTGGTTTCCTATAGTCAGTTACTGTACCCTTATTGCTACCAGCATCATGTGTAATCGGTTCCTAATTCAGTACTGTCAAAGTGTGGAATTATTTTTTATTCTTTAAATTCTGTTTTGCATTTTTGTTAGCCTGGTTCATTTCAACAGAGCCAGGTAGATGGTATCCTCTTGCTGAGGAGATGGTATTGGTGGACTTGTGGAAATGGTGCTTAACAGGGGGTTGTTGCCATTGGAACAGTACATCTAGCTTCATTCTTAGCTATACCTAGAAAAAGGTATACTGAAGTTGCATGATCAGTTAGACAAGAGATTCCCTCTGGAATGAGGAGGAACAAATGTGACAAAGATTCAGCAATTCATTGTCTCATTCTTGGATCATTTTATCTGAACAATGCTTGAGGAATACAGTGTGACACCTTTTGCAAATGTTTCACTAATTCTCTTTGAAAATTCAATAGTACTTAGTTTAGCCCAATAAGATTTTCCAAACACACTTAGTGATAAGACTGCAGCAGAATCTAGCTTAACCTTATTTTTTCTCTTTTGTATGGATGCTGTGGCATAATTAAAAATTCTGGTTTCAATACAAAGTAGGGATACAAAAGTGGTTTCCAACAATGTAAGTAGTTCTAAGGAAGGTATGGTAGCATGATGTAAAGACACTGTTTATCTTTTTTCTTTTTTTACAGAATATCTGGCATTGTCACTTAAATATTACTTTCATATTGCTGTCTTAACATTTTTAAGAAATAGTATGAGAGCTGGTAGATAAAAACCTTGTCATTTTGTATGCATATGTGCAGTAGTGTGATGTGAATATAGTAAAGTATGAGGAAACCTGGATTTTCTTTTTGCCTGTAGGCATTCTAGATAAGAAGTGGCACTACAGAGGTGGTAGCAAAATTAAGTAGTAACATGGAATCTTGAAATTTTAATATGATCACTTGGGAAATAAGGCTATATGGGAAATGCCACAAATACTGCATACTGTTAGTGAGCTTGTCATTTGGCCAAGAGAAGCTTGTTGTGAGACTTGGATTTCAATGTAGTGAGAGTTACTGCTTGTATCTTTGACTACAAACCTACAGAAACACAGTGTTTAATTGATTAAGGGAAATTGTGAACTAGAAAAAACTGCTTCATCTGTCATAGGAGTGACATTTTCACTCAGCACTTATATTTGCCCTCTCTTTTACAAGGGAGAAAATGGTATCTTTTTAAAAGTTCCTTATATAAGGGAAATTAAGCCTTCCTTAGGGCCAGCCATATCTAAAATTAACTTCTATGGGTGTCTGTGGCAATTCCATTTCTGTTTCACACATCTGGGAATTAATGAAGTGTCAGAACTGTTGATAAGTACATAAAAAAGTCAGAGGATAAATTAGTAGTGCTGTCAATGAAGCCTTTGTTCTACAGATTTCTGCCATGTATTTAATTCCAGAATTTGTGCTAAGTTTAAAACTACAGTCAGAATATTTGCAATGTGCATACAGTTATTCAAGATGGATGGTCATTCAACAGCTGGAAAGTGGTCTGTCACTTTCCCTAAGCTTCATCAAACTCAGCTAAAACCAGGTAATTATGTTTGTCTGTCAATGTCTTGTACATGTTGGCTTTTAACGTTATCCCTTCCTGATGCGCAATTAATTTTATCCTTCCCCACTAGTCCCAGTGAAGTGAAACAGGTATGCAATGGTACAAAATTATGCATATGAAATTCTACATTGACCTGTACTTCCATTTTCAAACCACTGAAGTGATATAGGAGCCTTGGTCACATTAAGTTTCAGGCAGACTTCTATAGATATATATACATACACTTATGCATGTACCTTGGCCTCCCTCAATCTTCAAAACAGTGCTTGTTTAGTTGTTTTAGGGTTTTCAGTCTGGAAATCTGATTGCACGAGAAACTAATGTTCCAGTTTTAAGAAGTTAGATGGCACTTCAAGGCTGTCTTAAGATTGTGGTGCTCTGTTAAGAGGAAAGATGGCTGGAGAATGTGTTTCTCCCCACCTAAAACCTTTGTTTCACAAAGGTATAATACTTAGCATTTCAATCTTTTATGGAATATAAATTTGGTGTTTTACTTCAGTCTTTGTACTTCAGTCTTTGCTCAACTGCTTTGGCATAAATTCCAGTAATTTATTGTTTGTTAAGGATAAGAATTCCTTATATTATATGGTGCCTCTGTAACTAATCTGTTGCTCAAGACAAGACAAGGAGAGCTGCAGTACTGCAGAGGTTATTACACTGGCTTGTTTCCATTTCCTTTCTGTTACTCAAAAGAAAGTTAAATTTGTCCATTGTGTATTTGCAAGTTCATTGCTTTTTGGCTGTGTGTATATGACTTGTTCCCACTGCTTCCTGAACAGATACAGGGCAGACAAATGTTACTACACTCACTCTGTGTTTTGCCAACTACAATGTTGTTTGACATAATTTTGAGACCACCTGACCATTTACCAGCAGGAAAAGTTGAAGCTGTGAGAATGTGGTCTGCTGTAATTTGTCAGAAAAAATACGGAGTATGAGGTCATCGTGCAACTTTTAAAGGTGGTTTCACAATTATAAGAGTGTTAAGAAGAAAGATGTGGAATAATGCAGTGGATTTTTGTAAATGAAATTAGAGGTCTGAACTGAAACTCAACAAGGATAATGCAACGTCAATGCCAGGTATTGCTGTAAATGTCATACCTGGAATGGAAAGGGCCTCTTCATTTTCTGTATTTAGACACCTGCTGTGTGTAAGGTATCCATCATAATCTCATACTTATATATATTCTAGTAAGAGTAATTTAAAACTATATCAAAAGGGAAAAATACTTACAATCAATTTCAAGTCTTTTAAAAATCTGACTGCATAAAAATTTCTATTCGTTATCTAGCTCATGAAAAAATCCCCAAAACCAAACCAAACCAAACAAAACCCCAGCACTTTAGAAGTGATAGCTAATTCTTGATTTTCTGTTATGTCATGCACTGTACTTTAAGTTTTAAGGATCTGTTTCTAGTCACTGATTACTAGTTGGAGGCTTGTAGGTTAAATTTCAACTGAAAACAAAAAGGGTAAATGGAAGGTAGTATTTATTAGGTGGTTCTTGGAGAAGATAGGACCTATCACAGTACTCAAAAATGTGCTCTCTAGGCTATTTTTTTCCTAATATTTCAGTTTCCTGAATAGTAAGTTTCTTCATGACATTTTAAGGCAGTCTTAAGACTTATGATGCTGTGAGGAAAGATGGCTTGAGGAACATGTAGTTTGTTTACTTTTCTGTTTCTCTGCATAGGTCTTAATGGTAGTGAAAAAGCTAATGCTCTATACATGTGGTGCAGACCTTTTGGCAATTATAATCAATTATAAGCTTCACTGCAATGTTCATTAATGTTCCATCACATATTGAGGTGAAACATTTGGCAAATCTCACCTTCTTTAACTATATCACACTTTGAGTTTAGGTTATTTATTACGTGCATGGCTCACACAGCATGGATTTGCCCTTTGCTAAGGTAAAGTAGCCATCTGCTGCTGCTTCCTCCTCTTCCTCAGTGGCACATGGATTTTAGGGTAAATGATGTGCCTGAAATGATTTGAAAATAGCTGCTCAGTTCCTATGCTCAGTTATAAAGTTTCAATTAAGTGTTAATAAATAAGGGATTATGCATCATCTTTAAATGCATGGTCTTTTGATGCTGTATTCAATTTGTATATCCAAATTACTGTAGAATAGTTCTGTGCATCATACATATATTTTATATTCAGTTTGATCTATCAAATGCCCAGTGCTTGTCTGTTTTGAATTCATATAAAGTCCTCCTCCTCCTCTGTTTCCTTCTCACAGGTTTGACCTATCTTTTTTTTAATTTTTTTTATTTATTTTGTATGCCTACTTTTTAAACATATCTACATTCTTGCATTTGGGACTATTTGCTATGTATCAATTGCCTTTTGTACTATTCTGTGTTGTTTGGGTGCATTTTTTCCACATAGAATATCTCAATGGATGACCTTTATAATAGACATTTTTTCCCCCTTTTAGTGCCATTTTATGCTAGGAAGACCTTTTCAGTCACCTTCCTTCCTCTTGAAAACACTCATTAAAATTGTTCCTGCTTTCCTTTCCACTGATGGAAGTTGGTCACATTTGCTCATGGCTCTGTAATCAGACATTCTTGACTTGAATGTCTTTGATGCAGACCTCTGAGAAAGAGGCACGTGAAATGACCTCAGAACAGAAAACATGTTATTCATTGCGACTTACCCTCTGGACTTCTCGTTTAACACATTCTCTAGCAGGTGGTGGCTCACCCTGCTTTTGCTTAGTGTAGCTGTGGCTAGTTTCTTTGTCCCTGCTGTAGAGGATCATCCCGACTTGTTTGCCTTAGGTGAATGCTGGACCCATGGCTGGAACAGCAGGAACATATGCAGTGCTGCTCTGATCTCCTCCCATTCTGCACTGCTACAAATTGCTGTCTTGGGTGATGGGCAATGCCATATGTGCATAGACCATATGGTATTTTCTCCTCAATCTATAGTCTCCTTGTTCTTTATAAATTGTAATATTTTGCTATCTGTATGTAAATTCAGTTTGTGTTTTGGAGCTGTTTTTATTGGCTAGGATTAGAGGCATGTATTTTCATGGAAAACCTAATTTTGCATTAAACAGTTGCTGCTGCTAAAGGATATGAGATAATGCTCTGAACTGAAGATAGCCCTTGAAAGGAAAATGTTTAAATGATCTCTACGTCCTTATTGTTATGGAATTGTGCAATATAACTTTTGGGTCATTTTCATTAACAGCAGTATGGGGAATGAAGCTTGAAAAATTGCCTCCCAAAGTGTTTTCATGAGCACTTAATTTTGCCTTTATTCAGGGAGAAGCACAATAAACGTGTGCTAATTATGAGTTTTGCAGCAACTTGACTGCTAACTTGAGGTCTGTGTCTGTAGCCACGTTCTATGTTCATTGAATTCATCTTGGTATAATATTTTTAAATATTTTAAACAGCAGATGTGCATTGCTTATAGATTTGTGTAAATGTTGATGCAGTGTATACAAAATACGTCTCCCATACAATGATCTGTTGACATTATTCTCTGTTGCTTAGCTTCAGACACTAAAGTCATGACATGTGCTGCTGTTTGGAGGATGCCGAAGGAATTGGAATCAGGCAGTCATGAATCCCCTGATGATTCATCAAGCAACACTCAAACCCTGGAGCTACTCTGTCACCTTGACAACACAGCCTATGGCAATATGGCCTGGTAGGATCCTGCATATTTTATACTCCTAGAAAAAGCCTAAAGGATAGACCCATGCTGTTAGTTTTGTGCAGATTTATTTTATAGAAGCTATGCTATGCACTTTAAAACTCTTCCATCTTTAAAAAAAAGGTACAAATTGGATTTTTAGTCCCAGATGTTTTATAGATTAAAAACCTTTATTATAGTCCTGCAAAACATATGGAGTAACAGCCTGTGTACTGTTTTAATGTATTTTTTCCCCACCTGCCCCTATCTAAAACCTTTTTTGCACAAAGGTAAAATACTTAGCATTTTAATCTTTTTATGGAATATAAATTTGATGTTACACTTAAGTCTTCCTTTTTTAGTCTTTACTCAACTGATTTGGTGTGTGAGTAATTTGTTAAGGATAAGAATTCATTATTTTACAGGTAGCCTGTGTAACTGCTCTGTTGCCTAAGATAACACAAGGAGAGCTGTAGTATTGCAGGGGTAATCACAGGGGTTTGTTTCCCTTTTCTTTCTCGTATGTAAAGTTATATTTGTCCATTGTGTATTTGCAAGTTCATTGCTTAATAGGTGTGTATATGACACGTTCCTGAACAGACGCAGGGCATATCAGAAGTTTTAAGCATCCATCTCTAGAAACCCAGATTTCTAGTTTTACCCTTGTATCTTAAATTTCAAGTGAAAAAAAAAAAGGTAAATAGAAGGTAATATTTACATAGGTAGTTCTTGGACAGGATAGGACATATCAGTGCATTCAAAAGCGTATTGTATAGAATACATTTTTCTAAAATGTAGGCTGAGTGGTGGTCTGGCATCACATGCTGGCAGTAGGAGGGTCAGTGCTTATTCTGACTCTCTTGTTTGCCTTGCCATTAGAGTGTACCCTTTAAATTTTACTCAGCATAGGCTGAGCACTGAGCCTGACCATGTGCAGTTTAAAGAGGTTGCTTTACTGCACCATGTGGATTGAACAGTGTACCACAACCGCTAATGGTTTGAAACAGACTTAAAAAAATTAAGTTAA
>VWZF01004717.1:0-20846 GCA_013396755.1 Sclerurus mexicanus | reverse complement strand
AAAAAAAAAAAAAAGATAAAAGACAGGGCTTTTATCATATCTTTGTGCTGGGCCCAGAAGAGTAGCAGAGTTGACAGTACAGCTTAAAGATGCAGGGTGTAATGTTGGTCTCAGCCTTTGTGACACTGATTCCAGTCAGCAGCTCTTGGGAAGGTATTTTGTGTGTCTTGTCATCCGTAACATAGATGCTTCATGGTATTAATGAATCTGATTGCAGATCATAAGTAATTGAAATTTGATTGTAATTAAGAGGGGGACAAAAAGCAAAACTATCTTGAAAATGCAACTGGTTATGTACTCTGGCAGCTACCACCTGCCTCAGGGCTTTATTTACTTGTGGCTTTGTTTGTTTTCCCTGCTCTGCTTTATTTCTTAACATATTTTCTTTAAGGTTTATCTTCTTGCATTATTTTTTCTCTTCTATTAAGAAAGCCTTATAGTTGAAAAATTGCCTCACAGATTTTTGTTTCTAGTATTGTGCACTAGGAAGCACAAGAGGGGATTTTTTTTCCAGGTCTGGTGTGTCAGATGTTGGTTTTGTTCAGGTTTTTACTGATGTTAAGAACTGATACTGTGTTTCTTTACCTTTATTTCATCTCCTTTATGGAATGCTGTGCTCAAATGTCTCTGCAATTCCTTATTAAAAAACTGCAAGAACATATTTAATACTAGTTCTCTTTTGTGAACTAAGACCAAAAGAGCATTTTCAGTTGATTGTGACTAAAATCCTAACCTTTGCTTACATGTGGTTGAGCACTGTGCTCTTCCTTCCTAAGATCTACTGAAATAGTTTTCTAGTCTTGATAAAACGTTTGGCAGAAATCTGATCTCCAAGACATTACAGGCAAGTGAAAAAGAAATTTGCTTTTCTACAGTTTCATTTTATCTGGATTTCATGAGTTACAGTGTTTCAAAATTAACCATAACAATTAGTTTTCAGTTACTGAGATTGTTTACTGCCTCTAAGCTTTGAATTTGGGACTCATCAGAGTTTTCGCTCAAACTCTTGTATGGCATAAAGGGTTCAGAAAATTAAGCCAATGCCTAAATTAGGCAAACAAACAGGCAAGCTAATTTCTCTGTTTGGTACAAGCTTAAGATCTATTTTTTTTCATCCTCTGCCTACTATTCCTCATATAAGCCAAAGTGCAAAGATTTTCAAGTGCAAAATTCTTGAGTGAATTACTTTGAGTGAAAAACCCCAGATACACATAGAAACGTGTGTGTTTAAAAACAAAAAAAAGCCTAATTCATTCTGTAGATAAAAATATGTATTCATACAGTTTTAAACACACATAACAGTGGGTATGTTACTCTATGCAATGTTTTAAGATTCAGTTAAAGGAATTTTCCAGTGGATGTCTTGCAAGGAGCAGTCCAAGGAACAGTCTGCGTAGGTGAGGCCAAGGAAACGGGACAGCAGTTAATGAGATTTTCATTATTCCTCTGAACACAGCTTGGAGGAATCCCTAGAACTCCTTCTGTTAAATCCTCGAAGACAGTAACTTACTGTTCTACTTCTTCCTCAGTTTTGGAGGAGACTGATTTGGTAGTACACTTGACAGGATGGTCCTTGGAGAAGGAGAATACTACAGGCCGTTAGAGTGTAATCTCTGAGATCTTGAGTTCAGAACACAGCAGGGAGTTTCTCCTCTCGTATCTGCTGGAAGCTTGCCTGTATCTCCTTAACATCCTACTTTTTGCTTTCCAAATGTGGCAGGTATTAAAAAAGAGTAGGTTCTGCCCAGCAGCAAGTTGTGTACTTTGAAGGAGAGGGGAACAAGTGAAGCACGTTAGATGGTGGTCCAAAGAGTAATTTTGGAATAGAATAAAATAAGAGGAAAATAAATGAGGGGGAAGTATTAGATGGACAATGAAATAGAGCTGTAAAGAGAAAATGGAAATTACAGAGACAATAAAAATGGAAGCCTGAAAGGTGAAGAATGAGGAATTCATGTTTTATATAGAAAACAGTAGTCAGCTGCTAAAAATTTAGAAAGGGATGAATATGTTAGAAATAATGATAGGTGACTTCATTAAGCTTCTCTACTAGCTGAAATTGTTTTGTTTTGTTGTTTTTTTTTCTATGCATGTATCCCACTCAATCAATTCTAAATATGAGCGTGCAAATGTTGTCACATCTAAAAGAACTTGGGGAGGAACGGAAATCATAAATTTTTTAAAGTCACAGATGTTTCAAGAACTCTGGGATGTTTATCACTAAAATATTAAACTACAACTTTTAATTCATGGAGAACAGTACTATAAATGAGCTATTCCCACAAACTTTAAGTACGTAGATTTTATTTGGTTTTTCATTGAAAGTCTCCAAACAGCATACTGAGAAGTACTGTCTCTTCCTTGGCTGTGTGATTGCACAGTACAAAGCAACCTCATTAAGGCTGGCTTTCTACAGAAGTACAAATTTGCTGTAATAGTCCTTTAAACTTGAGTAGAAATTTATTTATTTTAAGTTAATAAGGTACTATACATAACATTTTATTGCTTCAGTTTCCTCATGTTCATTCCGTTAATGCACACAGTCACCTGTTCAAAGTTAAGTACATTTGTAATTGCCCTGAAGACAAATGAGTGCAATCCAGAAGTGTTTTACTTATTCTTTTTGGCCTTTAAATAGTATTAAACCCCAAACCCCACAAACAACAAACCACCCCAAAACATTTTCAAGTAAAAAAAAAAATCAAGAAGTAAGAGAATCTGAAACTCTTAACGAAAAGCGAAAATGGTGTTTTGAGTAACTCTAGCACTTTCACGTGGTATTCTGGTAGCACTTCTGTTTCCTGTCATGATGTTGGTGACATTTTTCCTGTTCCCCCTATTGGGTATCAGGATATATATGTTACAATTCTGGCTTAGTGTTTCATTAAAAAAAAAATTCAGAACAATTTAATGTTTTGTACTAATGAATATAAACTTAAAAGTAACGCTACTTTTAGAAGGATCATTTTGTCATGAATATATAGCAGAGTTACTGTTATATGTTTTATAGTGAAGACACATAATAAATGCAATCATAACTTTTTTAATCTTATTTTAACACTTTGCTTGTCCCAGTATCAGAAATATAATTATGTGGCTGAATATCCCTCTGATACTTGTGTAGAGGTTTCTTTGAGAGTGTCGGGACTGTCAGTTGCACATGCTGGTGTATAAACTGAACTGTGGGGGTTTTTTATGGTGCTCTTGTAACAGCTCCCCAGCAGATACAAATTGTATCTTCACATAATGCACAAAATTCCAGCGCTATCTGAAACTGTCAGCATTTAAGAATAATTCTTCCACACTTGGCTTATTCCACACACTTATATTGGCCACTTCTGATACTACAATTGTGAAGTACAGAGAAAGTTGGGGGTTGTTTTGACAAACTTGCTACATGACAAGTGTTTTCACTGGAAGCGTATTTTAACAGCTGCTTATCAGCACTGATAATACCCTTTATATTTTGATCCTTTCTAAAATAATAAAAATTTAAACTGTATCATATGTTCTACTTCTCCCCCCGCTCTCTTCTTAATTCTGTGATCCTGAATTATTCACAGGATTTTGCTCTCTTGCATCTTTGATTATTCTTTATTGTAAATAAATCCTTGTATTATATATAAATCCAAATGTTCAATGCTCAACCATTTGTTGTCTTTCTCACATTTTCTCTCCTTTTCTTCCTTTTATCATCCTCTCAAATATGTCCAGATCCAGCAGAGTAATTTATAACACTCATTCTCTTTTTCAGTCCCTTGAATGTTTTTGGTAATTTTGAGTGGTTAGTATTGTGCAAGTGTAAAACTTTAAGCTGTTCAGTGTAATCACATTTACTAGGGAATAAATGCAATCCATTAATTGGATACTGAAATAATAAAACATTGGGTTATGTGTCCAGTTTATTATGTTATTTTTATTAGAATGTATTTGACTCTAGCCTTGTAAAGCCAAGGGAATCTTAATGAAAGTAAAATCTGACATTGAAGCAAATCCTAAAAATATTTATTCATTTACGTAAGCTTACTGTATGTATTCGGTTAACTTTAGGAGATTAGCTTGGTTGGTTAGAGCATGGTGCTAATAATGCCAAAGTTGTGGGTTTGATCCCCATATGGGCCATTCTCTTAGGGATTGAAATTGATGATCCTTCCGATTGTGGGTCCTTCCCAACTCAGAATATTCTCTGATTTTATGAGCTTATGACCACTTCTGATAATTTCAATAGATTTCGTATGCTTAAAATGACAATTAGTTTTGATCGAGTCTTTGCAGCTGTTTGTGTTTAGTTTGAATTCATAAATCACGATACAGAAAATAGTGCAGAAATTTTGTTACTCTACAAGTAAAAAGTAATGGGCTTGTAGAGTACTATTTTCTCCTTCCCAACTTGAATGCATTTTTTCTCTTCTATTCTCACCATGCTGTTGTGTTCCCTAGTTTTACTGCCAAATTAGTTGAGATTTTTCCCCACTGAAAGAAAATTGATCTATTTTTAAAGGTTTAGTTTTTTCTTTTTGTAATGTCACTTTAGCTATTCTTAGCACTAAAATGTGAAGGTTGAAGTCTGCATCAACTGATTTTGCAGGTTAAATAGATACTGGATGGTTTTATTTTCAGCTCTTATTGAATTGCTTTAAATATTAGTGGTGAATGTTAAAAAAAAAAGTTGTGGAAAAAGCTATGTAAGAGAATTTTAAATGTTCATGACAAACTAGCATTGAACAGGTGTCTGTGTTTTCTTGGTGTCAGACTCCAATTTGCTCTCCAAAACGCCACTAGGTATTTATTATTCAGAATACTTATTCCTCTGAGTAGAATTCTTTCCTAGCACAATGCTCTGGGATAACTGTGGATGTAGCAATATTGTTGACACTTGCTTACATGGTAGTTCAAAGTTCAGGGATTTGAAGTGTCTTTTGGATGTCTACTGAATGAAAAAAAAAATGATCCTTGCACACTGGTGATTAAGTGCATCTATTTGGTAAAACGTATGCAAGATCTCAGGGGAAGCCCTGCAGCCTCGCATAGTCCATCCATCCCAGTGCTCAGTCTTGGGCAGTGGTGATGGAGAGTAGGTCAGTGACATCACACTGGCTACTGTCCCAGTGGCTTCTTGCAGTCTCTTCCCCTCAAATTCAGCCAGAATCCACAGCTGCTGGATTAGAGCTATCAGAGGGTACACACCTGCCAGGTCTGTGTAAACCTTTATCGCTCTTTGGTTTGCTGCTGTTCTGCACAGGAGGAGTGGTGATTTTCCTCAAGTATCAATGCAGATCCTAGGCAGTCATAATTTTCTTCTTAAGCGAGTTTCAAATCACTCACACTCAGAGGAATATTCTGGGTTGTTAGCTTTTATTCCCCTGACCAATCATGCAGTTTGTTACAAACAGCAATAAATGAGTAAGGATATGCTATACCCTTATTGCCATCTTTTGAAAAATCCCATACGAAAATACTCAAATTGTCCCTCTTAAAAGTAGATATATGTTTTCTCTAAAATGAGTCTGCAGAGATTGCTTTTGGCCACTCCAGCTCTTTGACAAGTAAGTTTGTTTATTAGTACATATAAAAAACTATTGGCGTCTTGTGACCTCCAGAGGCTGGGCTGGGCTTTTACCTGACAGCTCTCTGTGCACTTTCCTGCCAGACCTTCACAATATCAGAAAGTTTTTCTGAGGCTGATCTTTTTCTGATCTTTGACAGACAAGACAGTTAGATGTTTCTTTCCTGAGATATCACATATGTATAATAGTCAGTTTGGGTTCTTTTAAGCCCTATTCAAGCAACAGAATGGAAATGGTATCTACGGTAGCAGCTGCCATGTGAGCATCATATTATAGAATGATAGAGGTTATGTGACTTGTGTCCACCTGCTTTGAAAATGAATCATTGCTGTACACAGTTCTCCCATGCCCCTCCAATTTCTTAGAAGAAACCCATATATGTTCTGGGTGTTCTTTTCTTCTACCTGTGCTGTTCACTGTCTATTAGTGGTTAGCTCTGGGTGACTAAATCAGTTAATATCTGCTTATGAAAAATGTGGTACTCTTGTTTTGAAGTGATTTTCCTGTTAGTGTTAAGAGACAAGGTAAAAACAAATTTAAATAGATCTTTAAACTGTACATACTCTTTGAAACAGTTCTTACTTGACTCTTTGGTCACATTTCCAGTCCAAAATATGTTTTCATTGAGTCTTTTTCATATTAATCAGTGAACTTTTCCTAAAGCATTGTTAAATAGATTTGTCTTTGTAATAGTATGTGAAAATCCTCCAATCAGATACACAGTTTTATGCTTAATAAAGTGCTTTTTTCTAGTATGGGTTATAGAGTTCAACAGGTACCATAAACTATGCTGTCAAAACACTACATTCCTAAAGTAATTTAACTGCATATACTCTAGGCCTTTTCTTATTGTAGATGTCACCAAAGAAACCCTACAGCTATAATGCATTCTGCTGTGTCAGCACACATCCTCCAATGGAGTTCTCCTGAAACACTTGCATATAGAAAAAAGAAGTTTCAAAATGCTTTAAAATAGCTATTGAGTCCTAAGGTATTTCAGGCATTGGTAACAGTAGGATAATTAAAATAGTACTGTAAAATATTCACTAAGGTAGCATGATAGAAACTTAGCAAAACTTCTGCAAGAGCTGTTCTATGTGTAGATGTGTATTTAGCACTTAAATAATATGGAAAGGTATGGATGAAACATGATAAAGGTTTTGTATATTTGCCTTATAGTATTATTTGTGGATGTTTCTGTCATTTATGTATTTTTGTTGTAAGTAATCCAATATTCATTACTTTGAGGAAATACTAACTTCTCTAGACTGAATTTGATGTTTCATAAAATGTCAGAAACGGTGTATAACTTTTTAAGGTATGTACCCACATACACTTCCCCATTTTCCATCCCCCTGAAAAGACAAAAAAGGAGAATAGAAGACCCTCCCAGGTTTCATTAAAAAATAAAACAAAAACAATAAAAAAAAAGCCAAAGCAACAAAACAGAACCAGAAGAAAAAGAATAAAACAAACCACCAAAAAAGGAGGAGATCTGCTGGTAAGCTATCTTAAATATAGTAGAGAAGTTACAGAAGGTATCCTGTGACAGTACATTTTTGATCTTGATTGAAGGCACGTTAGTCTTTAATAGTATTGCAGTGGTCAAACCAAACTAGTGCTTTAACTTCTGGCCTAATGGAAACCACCAGAACAGGGGAAGCTGCAGTCATACTCTTTTCTTGTACCCTGACATTGTCGTAACTGTTCTTTAACAGCATTTAAAATACTAGGAAATGTGCTGTCTGAATGTGATAATTTGTCAGTTTCTCATATTGGACAGACAAAACAGCTGCAGACAAAAGTGAGAAGACTCCTGAGGCTTTTTAGGAAGGACAGGCTGAGATGATGAGGAGATTTGTTGTCTCTGTGAGAGCTGTTGGAGTTCATGGAGCTCTGTCTGTGGATGAATGGATGTGCCAAATGAGAGCTTGTGAATAAGGATTGAAGAGCAGGTCGCTGTGGTTGACACAGGAATGGCTGGCTGCTGTAGGCTTCCTCATCAGGAAGAAAAACTGGATGAGGCCTTTTGTAGACAGCCAGAAGTAGCCTTATATTTGCAGGATGAGGTCCTGGTGGGGGACTTTAACCTGGTATGTGCTGGAGGGACAATACAGCAGGGCATAAGCGATCCAGAGAGTTCCTGGAAAACATTGGTGCCTTCCTGATCTGATTGACAGAGGAGCTGATGAGGAGAGATACTGCTCTGGATCTCATAAAGAAGGAACAGCTGGTTGTGGATGAGAAGGTCAAAGCCAGCATTGGCTACAACTAGCATGAGCGGGTGGAGTTCAGGTTCTTGGTAGGAGGGAGCAAGGGAAAGCCCAAGTTCACAACCCTTGACTTCAGGAGAACAGACTTGAGCCTCTTCAGGGATCTTCTTCAGTAAGTTCCATGTGATAAGTACCCTAGAGAAAAGAAGGATCCAAGAAAGCTGGTTTATATTTAAGCATCATCTCCTCCAAGCTCAAGAACAGTCTATCTCAACAGTTACGAAGTTAAGCAGAAATCCAGGATATCTAATATGCTGAGTATGTTAGTAAGAGGCAGACCTTAGAGGAGAAAGCAGTGTCCTAAAAAAGTCTGGTTTATCTTTTATGTCTTTTGAAAGCAGATTAGTTCATCTTTACAGAAAAAAATGTTCCTAATCTGTCTTGAATAAATACATATGACAACAAGCAGGCAAAGTAAGTCTCATAATATTGTTAATCTACTGTCAGGACCTGTCTATGATACCATAGGAATGTGAGGAACTCCCATGACCTTAAGATCACAGTACAAAACTACTTTGTAGCCTGGCTCTAATTAGTGCTGCTCACAGGCTTCTTAGTTTTTCAGCCTCACCCATGAGCTAGAAACGTGTTTAATTACAGCTGCAGTAGGCAAGGAGATGCAGCAAAATAAATATAAATATCAAGGATGACCCTTTTTTATTCACCCTTCTGCTTTATGATTTCTCAAAAAAACATTATGGTGTTGTCAATACTCTAGTATGATAAGACAAAAAATATTTTAGAGTTAAGCATTTTCTGTGTCATCTTCTCGTTGGAATTCTCTTGTATTTATTTGTAAAGTCACTTTATTTTTCTGAATGTTAAAATAGTTTGAGCCAGAATAAAGCCCAGCTGTCTTTAGGCATCTTCTCCAAAACAATCCTTAACTTTATTTCTCATTTCTCAGCAGCCTTTTAGCTAGAAAGTTCACCGTATCTTACACTTCTTTAGGAAACCGTGGTTCTTGTTTTACTGTGTCTTGAGAAGTTGTACTCCAGATTAGATCTCAATGGCTGAGAATTTTGAGACAAAGTGTAACTTGTGCATCCTGTAGTATGGACTTTAATAACTGCAAAGTAGCCAGAACTAATTTAGTTCAGAAATGTGGCTGCTTTGTAGAGCACATGAGTAGGGAATAAGAATAGTAGGTTTCAGATTGTCCTTGTTCTGATCTCCTTCTTAGAATAATGTTCTGATCACCTGATAAGCAAGAGTCACCTTTAAATTGGAATCATTGTAGTGCCAAAAAGGCAGGATATTTGGGTTCATAATACATCTGTTTTTCTGATGGGCTACACTGAGGCTGCAGGATGATTTGCTGAGTTACTGATATATGGGTGTGTTTTCTGTTTTGTTGTGCATGAGAGTTTTCAGTCTAACAAAATTTTTTCATTTATAGAAATAAATGGTTGTCACTTCTGTAATTACAGTTGAGTAGTTAATGCTTGCTTTGTCCAACACTTATGGCTGACTGCAGTTCACATCTTATGAAAGTATTTTGCATGTAGCTTTTTTTCTTCTTTAGTCTATAATGGAGGACTTTGAGTTTTTCATTTGAAAAAGCTGAGTACGTTTATTAGTGAAGGTGTTAACTATCTTTTTGGCATAAAACACAGATAATAGAGTCCTTTCATGTGTGCATTTGAGTGAATATTTTAAATTCTCTTATTTCTTTGCTAGAAAAATGTTTTCTGTAGGATATTTTTTTAATACGAAAAACTACTCGCTAGAAGCTTATTTGAAGCATTGTGAGTCAGATGATAACAAAATAGGGTAACATGCAACGCATATAATTGCTTGTCTGCTGTTTATAGATTACCTAAAGAGCAGCCCTGAAGTTGATACTGAGTTTCTGAGTGGCAGCTGTGAACTGACAGTTATCTTGTCCATTGCTGAAAACTGTAAGCATCAGCAACTGTTGGCATACTCAGGAAAATGGTATTGGCCTGGTTTATCTTGTTTCCTTTTTAGACATTATCACCACCTATGCTGTGTTGAAAACTGTTCTAAATGAAAGCTTCACTTCTTCTAAAATTTGTATCTGGATTCAAAGGTAATTTGTTCTTTTTATTCCCCGGTATTTCTCATCCCTCTTCTTCTCCATGGTGTCTCTTGTTTAACATCGTTATAAGTACAGAATACAGCTGAATTTGTTATAAAGGGTGGTTTGAGAAACCTTTGCTTCAGATTATAAAATCTGAATGATCACTACAACCACACCCATAAAACAATGAACTTTCATAACATAAAAATTAAATTGGAATAAAATGGGCATCTCTCAAGGATAGAGTGAATGTGGAGAGGCTTTTTCATTCCAAAATATGTCAGCTGGGTTATAACTGGCTCTAATTAGCACACTGTATTCAGCTGTAGAAATTCTTTCACCCTGAAGCTCAGTGACACTCAAAGATGTGAAATTTCTTCCTACCATTGGCAATATCAAAGAAATTGTTTCCAGTCTAGCTTTTACAACCAAAAGTTCAGTGATCAGTGGAGGAAAAGTGCAGATACATCAACAGGCATGAAAAATACTGATCTCTGGATGGAAGAGCACTTAGAGTTAATTGGTCAAACCAGATTTTGTTGTCTATAGCTAAAAATATATCCACATGTATCAACACCAAATGCCAGTTTTATTTTCAACAATATGCAAGTAAAATGATGGACTTAAATATGACCAGAAACAACTTTAAGATTCCTTAGTGACCTATTAAGCTATGTGATAATCCCAATGTCTTTTAATTTCAGATTGGAAAATGGGATTGTGGCAGGTTATCTGTGATCACATGCAGGTTATAGTGCATTATTTTTTTTTTAATCCTGTTATATGTGTTCATAAAATATTTTCATCTGTTTTAAGGCT
The DNA here is from genome assembly GCA_013396755.1 of Sclerurus mexicanus. Taxonomy (NCBI): domain Eukaryota; kingdom Metazoa; phylum Chordata; class Aves; order Passeriformes; family Furnariidae; genus Sclerurus; species Sclerurus mexicanus. The sequence goes on along the minus strand of VWZF01004717.1, from coordinate 10,143 downwards.
CTATTTGATATATCTGAGCAGCACAACTACATAAAATTCTGAAATATATGTGGCAGTGCCAGTCGGTTGCTTCTCATTTTCATGGACAAAATGTGGTTGAACATGTAATTGAAACTGCATCTCATCATTTTTATTATCAACACTCATTTTCAATTGCTTGTAAGTTTTTTACAAGTTTCCAACTTTTCAAAAGTGTTTATTGTTTAATAAAATAGGCAGTACTACACGCAAAACAGCCCAATTTAAAGCAAATCGTAGAATTGTTCTAGTTTCATGTTCTTGTTAAAACACATTTAAAAACATGACGGTAGCTTAATGTGCTAACCGGAGTGATTTTGTTAATACACAAATCACTACAAATGGACTTGTAGAAGTAAATAATTTCCATGAATGAACAACATAATAAGGATGCAGGTCATGGTTCCAGCAGAAGATAGGTGCAGAAGCTAGTCCTTTCTTTAATCTGCTGTGTTGCCTTAAGAAAGAGTTCAATGGGTGAGGAGTCAGCTAATGAAGCCTTTTAGTTCCAGATTTTTTGTTCACTTAGTGTTAATTTTCTTCTTGGCGTAGTTCTATTTTCTCTGCATAGTCTGTCTTCTCTGTAACAGCAAACAAGTGCAGTCGTCTGCCTACTGTTTTACTAAAAGTGCAGAGTGAAAAGCAATGAAATTGTTTACTGAAGGAGCAAGAGGAAATTGAGAAGGTATCATCTGAGCATGTGTTTTACTTAGGGTGTGAAAAAATGACACTGTCTCTTCTTTCCGCTACCTGCCACTTTTTCCCCCTTGTGTTTTATGTCGTAATATTATATGGAGCTCTGTCACTTTCGATCTGGGGCCAGCTAGGTTGTATCCACCATTTTAGGAGTAATGCAAAATCTGGGATAAAATAGAAGCATGCATAGTGATGTGCGGAAAGAGACCCCGCAACCGGGTAGTTGTAGAGAAGGTACATTTATTCAGCGCTGGGTGCATGGGGGATTTGTCCACCAAAGACATGCACACCTGTCTGTGCTTACAGGCTTGTTTAAATACAGTTAAAACATGCACATTCATTATTTCTTTATACATATGCATTATTTTCTTAGAAAAGGCAGGCTTATTTTAATTAGTTCCGAGAAGTAATTTCCATTTTCTCCGCCCTGCGCTCCTCCCATTTGAGTTTGCGCATTGGTTTCCTTTTTTCGCGGGCCAGGGTCTTCGGGGGTCTTGAGGATGAAGATTGTGGGTCTTCCTCACTGTGTCCTTTTCAACTTGGCTCAAAAAGTAACTTAAACCAGTTTTGCTGGCAACTTGAAGCGGTCTAATTAGCAAACTTCTATAATTATCTTATTTTCTTGACATATTTCCTGATTTATCTTAGTTTCATATGGTGTCCATTCTATTTTAGAAGCTTCAAGGCCAGGTACTGATAGCAACCGTAACATATTCCCTGTTTATATATTTGTAGCTATTTATGGCCTCAACCATGTAATCTATCTTTCCGACTACAGCAAAATTCCTACAATTATTTCAATTAACTCTCTCAGTGTTAGTTCCTTATTGATACCTTATATCAATAGTGTGTGGAGCAGAGTTAAGAAGGTGGCTGCCTAATGTTAGGCTCACTTGCCAAAGGCTGCATCTCTTTGTGCAAGCTTCTTTCATCTGCTTTATCCATATACTGAATTGATTCATGTGAAAAGCAAAACAGACTAGAAAACTTGTGTCTAGTCATGGACTTTTGACAAACTTCAGGAGGTGGTCCTTCAAATACGCACTGAAGATGAGAATGGCATATCAAATACCTTTAAATAGCTTTAGTTGAGAGACAGGAGGGCGTTTCTCCACTAACTTATTGACACTAAAGTTTTGATCTTTACCTTTAGGTATACTGTTACTGTAAAGTGATTGTGAGATTGCAGAACTTTGTTACCAAAGTGTTGGGTATGGAAGCCTCGTCACATTAAATGACAAGTATTATTCTTTTCATCTTACTGTTACCTCTGGCAAATCTATTATAGTACGTATACTTAGCTGTGCTGCCCATACCAACTGGCTTAAATACGCTGCTTCTCACAGGCAGAACTAGAGATGACTATTGACTCCTTGCATTCTTTTGTGTATAGCATGAAGTTAATCCCAGGTTAAAAGTATCTGTTAAGTCATGATGAGAGCTACTGAACCGGAGGAGGTTTGCATCAAAACTCTGAGGCTTATGATTTGTGGTGCACCTTCAAAAAGGGTAGATCCACAGAATTAAAAAGTCTTTCTCGTTCAAATTCTGATTGATTTTAATGTTGGGTTATTTATTTTGTGTTTCTGTTTTACAGTGTTATGTGGGAACCAATGGGAGATGGTAAAAAGATTATTTCACTGGCTGATAACAACATATTATTCTGGGATTTGCAGGAAAGTTCAGCCAAAGCTGTGGTAAGAAATTTTCTTTTAACAGACCATGACCACCTTGAACATGGTGCAAACAACAGCATTCATTAACCTAGAGTTTGCTAGTCTTTTTAACTTCCTTCAGAAATATATTGTTGCCTTTAATGTAGGTGGAGGAAATGAATATTCTATCAATTGTCTTGAATATGAGTGTTCAAGAGTAGTATTTTGTAGTTGTTGCTAGTGGGTAAATATTTTCCTTGTTTTAGAGTTCCTACTGGTTTTACAGTGGGTAATCTAAAATAAAGCAATTTTAACTTGGTGAATGTGTACAAGGTAAAAATTTGTGATCAGTAAAGCCAAAGGTTATTGAATTCAGATGTTTGTTAATACCATGGAGCCCTTGATTTAATTTATGACCCTTGTATGGATAGGCATAATATAAGTTTCTATTTGTTATGTGCTTCTTTGAATTGTCGGTATTAATTTAGCACTATACTGTTTATTCAGATTATTTCAGTTATTGTTAAAACCTTCTTATTCAGGGACATGTATCAAAAAAGTGTCATTGGCATAGATTTCTGTCTGATTATGCCATGTCAGGGACTGTATATAGAACACTTTGAGTGTTTCTGTATAGAGCCATTTAGGTCAGTGTCTGTGCTTGAAAATGGAAACTGATTATGTCAGGGACATTATTATTCAGTTGATCTGTTGCCACTTGTAGATTTAGCTCCTCAGATCAGCATTAATTTTTTTCCAGAATGCTGCAGCATCAGGTTTTTTTGTGTCCATAAACTCTTCCCTGTTGGTACCATCTGACTCTGTGCAAATAGATGACACCTTGAGTTATTATTTTGCTAGATTTCACATACTATCAATGTAATGTAATGTAGTTTAATCCTTTATGTTTGTAATTAAGCCCTTTGGGTTCCTTTACTCGATGAGAAAACTTCAGCTTTTTTTTCACCTGGAACTTCAATCGGTGTTACATTGTCTTCCAAGGCTTCTTCAAATTAGTGTTTGTTTTTATCAAATTGACGTGGAGAGTTTCTGACAGCTTGCCTTCAGGAGCTTGTCTGTAGCATTGTATCCACTGGATTTGCATTACACGTGCATTTAATCAGTATTTCTTTTCTAATGCCTGCATAATACACAAACTTTTTTTGAATGTTGAAAAACTACTTTGGGGAGTGGCACTGCTTCATGCTATACTTCTTCATGTCTCTGAAGTACTAGGACTGCTAGACAACGTAGCATTTTCCCCACTCTCTTACTTTCACTCTTTGGGCAGTTCTGTCCTCTCTTGCTGGAATTCTTTTGAATTTTTAATTAGTATTTTCATTGTTCCAGCCACTTTCTTGTAACTGTCTTGGTTTTCTTCCTAATCCTAACCTCTCTGAAATGTCTCTGCCCATGGCAGGGGTTTGGAACTGGATGATCTTTGAGGCCCCCTTCAAACCTAAACCATTCTGTGATTCTATATTATTTCCTTTGCAATGCTGTCTAGTGTGCTGTCACTTTCTCTGTGTAGCAATCTTGTAATGAATTCCAAATTTCTTTTTTATTCCTCATTTTATTTTGCGTGGGATTTATTTACTAGAATTTTGTATGTTGTGTCTTTGTTATACTATTCCTTTTCTCAAAACTAACCTCTTCCTCACACAAATATTTGTGCATATAACTATGATTTCTATTTTCTTTTCCCTTCCATTGCTAGCATTAGGATCTGCATAATTTTGGTGAGGAGTAGACTCTTCGACCAAATTATGTAATTTTAGCATGATTTCGGGAATCCGTATTTCTGTCCTCAAAGCAGTATTCCTCTTGCTGATCCTTTCAGTATTTCAAGTAGTGTTCCTTATGTGGAATATTTTTTTTATTGTTCCTTTTAAAATGTGCCAATACTGCATCAAATATGATGGCACAAAGGGACACTGGAAAGCAAAGAAAGTGATAAAGGAACTAAGGGGATTAAACCTGTGACATTTGTTTTGCTCCTCTATTTGATTGAAGGAAGCAAGTAAAACCAAATGTGAAATTCTGAATCAAAAAAACTGGTTCATCTCACGAAGCTAAGACTATGAAAGTAGATATATCAACCCTTGGCTGACATCTTGACATAGGAGCATTTTGAAGTGCTTATTAACCACCTTTGTTTGTTGAAGTTAAGAATGTTGTTTTTACAGTCAGGCTCTCAGGAGACTTGATCTAGAATTTGTCTGATTCTCTATATTTCCATCTAAAATAATCTAGTATCTTGTGTGAGTGCACTGTAAATGAGAATTATTTGTGATTAAAATTTTACCTGAAAATAACTATTTACTGTAATCAGAGTTCTGCTCCAGCAATTTTGAGTTGCTCTTAGTATTGAAGCAAATATCAACTAAGTCAGTATATACTACTTTTAAAGTGAAGTTTGATAGTGAAAGTCGAAACCTGACTCTCAGAAAACATATCTCAAAACGCATAAAAATCTTGAACAAAGTGAACCTATGCTGAGGTGACTGGGACTGTTGCAATTCTGTTGAATTTTTGTCTGCAACAAATTTGTCTTAAACCTGTCTGTAGGTTCCTAACTGGAGTCCAACTGAATGACACTCTGAGGAAAGCATTGAGCATCTCTTTAAAATGCCTGCTGTAGACTTTCTAATAGTTAAAATGAGGACAAGCTGAAGTCCAGTATCATAGGCCTTTTCAGGACTACAACCAACTGCAGGGTATTTCTGAAGTCTTTGAATATTACCTCCTTCCTAAGAGATTAACTCCCTGTTAAAATCCATATAAGCCTGAGAAACATGTAGCCATTTTATATTTGCAAAAGATTATGTAGGACTGACAGTTACAGGAAGCAATGAGGAAAAATAAGCTATGTTTCATTATAGAGATTACTTTGTTTTTAAAAGAAAAAATAAGCAAAACCTTCCTCCAAAAATTAACACTCTGCCCCATCCTTTGCTGCTATAGTATTTAGAACGTGAGAGAAATCTGTGAGAACAGGTTGGTTAGAACACATTGGTTAGATATTATTGGTAGGGGACAGCAGTAAATATATTTTCCATTTGGTTATCACCATGTACAAGGAGTGTTTGTAGGCCAGTGAGCTGTTGGTGAGATAGTAATTCCTTTCTGTGAATATCCTGTTTATAAGGGATTGTAGTATGTATAATATAACTGTGAAAAGCTCATGATTTGTGTTTGAATGCTTTTTGATCAGAATGTAAAAAGACGCTTGTCTTGGATATTAAGAAAAGGAGCTTTTTTGGCCTAGAAAACTGATACAGAAACCTACAGCAAAAAAATCAGGTCTTGCCACATTTAGAAAAGGGGCGTGTTAAAACATTAAAAGAAATTGCTTTATATGCAGCTACACAAATGAGGTAAATGACAAGAAACGTAGTGTTTATTGTTCATTAAGATAAAAAGTTTTTAATTTTTGGTGACTTAACCACCTGATGTCTGATCACCTAACATGCTGTTCGGTTCAAGCACACAACCACTAAGCAGTAACTAGCTTGTGTTGAGGAAACTTCCTTGTATGCCTGTCTAGGAGTCACTCCCACAGTCACACTCCCACCACCAGAGACTTTCCCTGCTGAGAGTGGAGCCCCTTCCCAGTGGGCATCTCTGCTGAGCTGAGAGTCCCACTTCACTCCTGGCACACCCTACAGTCACACAGTCAGACCAGTTTTCCCTACCACCAGATCCCAGGTTTCTCAGAGCAGAGTCTCAGACCTTAAGTAATGTAATCACAGTGCAACGACACAGTAACAGCTGGAGCTGGTGCCTCCAAGAAGGGACCCTGAGCAGAGGAAACTGGGCTTTTATACCCTTCCAGTCTATGCAGGGAAAGTCAGTGAAAGTCCTGCTGTGTCTGACTGTCTGGTCACCTTCTCCTGCTGTGTCTCTGGATGTCCAGTCACCTGGCAGGTAATACAGGTCCCTGTGCCCTTTGTTGTGCAAAGGGTCAGTGCCTGTTTCCAGCCTCTTGCCTCAGGTTCCCATCATTTCCTGCCGCCCAGAGCTCAGTCTGCATCTGGCACTGCAGCTGTACACCAAGCTACCTCCACTTAATGTTTTCCTCAATGCTAGTAAACTCGTGTTCTGTAGGGATTGTTGAGGGAAGAGTGCCTTTACTAAATATGTGTTGTTATAGACCTAAGTGAAGTAACAATGTCTCTCGGTGTGTGTATATATATATTGTTATAACTGAATAAATCAAGAGCCTAGGAGTAAGATAATAAAAATGTCAGTGTGTTTGATGTTTTTTCCCATTTTGTAAAAAAAGTTGTGTTCAAATTGAATAACGTCATCAGCATTAACTAAAAGTAAGATCTGGTCCACTGTATCTGTATCAGATAGTAGAGGTAAGGAGGTGTTCATTACAGTGGTGCAACACTGATCTTCCTGTTTTAACAATATGTTGCAATTGCTTCCTTTTTGGATAGGCATGTGTTAAAAGGAATATTCATTTTAATGACAAAAGGTAAACTGAATGCTGCTCTTTTTGGACTTTCCATGTTTATGAACAAGTTTGTTTAAAATTAAAGTATAACGTAGGTGAAAAATTGAGAATATCTGTCTTTAAAATTTTGCACAGGCCAAAACTTCCACTTGTGTACATTGATCAAAACTTGAGTCTTATTTGGTGCATCTTCTGTAACTGCCTGTGATTTACAAGTTGCACTGTTTCATGGAAGTTAGAATTTTAGGGTTCCAAATATGTTCAGAGCTTCTTTGAAATAAAATTATTGGTGTGTTCATTCTCTGAATCTGATCAGTTTGTTGTAAGAAACATTTACTAACCATAATTCACTATACGGTTCCATGGGTTTGTTTGGGGTGTTTTTTTGGTTTTGGTATGGGTTTTTGGTTTGGTTTTTATTTCCTTTCAGTGTTTTTTTTTGCTAACATGTTTCCTCATTACAATATTTAATACAGGAATGTTTGCCTGTATTTGCATTAACAAGTTTCTCCTTTCCTTTTGATCATTCCCTTTATTTTTGTTTTGAGGACATTACCTTCTGGGGTGAAACTAATCTTATGCTCGCTGCATCATTACCTTTTGCAATTAAATTAGCTATTCTTTGCCATTTGTAATCATTAGCTAGACCCAAGAGAAGCCCAGCCAATCCAAAAGGTGTGGGTTGAGTCTGCTGAAAAGATGACAATTAATATTTCTGTATACACACTTCAGGTCAGATGCCACCAAATCACTAGAACTCTTCCTTGGGAAAATGCAGTATGTTTCGCATGGCAGATACATACAATAGAATGAAATGGAGATATTAAAATCTAGATACTTTTCTAGTTTTCCTAAAAGAGAATTAATAGAGGTGTGGTTTTGGTAATTTTAATCCAAGTTAATATTTGGATTCCTTCTGGATTTCTTGTCCCTTCTGGATTCTTTAGCAGCATTAAGGTATAGAGTAGTCTTGGTTCAGAACAACAGACGGTATCTGGCAGTGTCATTCCAGGCAAGGCAGAATACATTGTGAGGGAGATTTCACAGACTATCTGGATAAAAATGATGTATTCAAATGCAGGAGGATGTTAGGAATAAGAATGAAATGCTTTCTTGGCAAGGTAACTACTCTTTCTCAAGGCAGGAAATACCTTGTGGAGTTCAGTGGAGGATTCTTTTAGAGTACCCAATAATTACTCCAATTAGAATAAACATAGATTAATTATAGGAGTGCAAAAAATCTGTGTGAAGAAAAATAAAAGGAAAATTACTGGAACAGAAAGAAGATAAAAATCAGCTCTTAAAGAATTGGAATCAATTTTATTTAATGGTCTCCTTAATGATAGAATAGAAGTAGGAGTGAAATAATGAAAATTGTTGCTGACAGAACTTGGAATGAATCATGAATAGATAGGAATAACAATATATTTCATGGAATGAACTTGAAGTTTGTTTAATTTTTGTCATATAAAGCAGAAAACTGCTATTTAAGGAATAAAAATATTTTCTTGCTGTTACGTAGAAACTCAGCACTTAAAAATAACTAGATTTTGTTACTTAGCTGTTCTGAGAATAGCTCTGAGCTGCCAGTATGATGAGGCTATTTGAAAAGGCAAATAGTTGTAAGATGGTCTTGGAGACAAGAACAGCTATGAAAGGACTATGTGGCATGGTTGCCTGCAATGGGAGGGATTGAACTCAATTTAAAGTCCTCATCAACATTTCTGTTTCTGTCATTAATAAGCCAGAAAAACAGTCAGGCCTTTCTAATGTCAATCTTAAAGTAGTCTGCTTAGGTTTGTCTACTTACTGTAGCCCTTAATATATCTTTCTTCCAAGTACTTTCCTGTTCTGTTCTTGGACATAAGTAAGCTTTATGTATCCATGTGTCTTTTGTCAAGGAGTCTACTGAGTGAAGAACCACTTTCTTTTGTTTCCTGTTAAATCTGACTTGTACAGGCTTCCTTCAGTGGCCCATAGAGCTTTCCTTGGAAGAGAGCATGAACAATTAGTTCACTGTCTCCATGCTGCTTGTGGTTTTTCTGGATAATTTCTGTACCCTTCAGAGGGTACATATACGTACTGGCCTTTGGGGTTTTTTTGAAGGATGCTGCCTATCCTTTCCTCTTTCCAAGTCAGCCCTTATGAGATAAAAAGAGCCATCTCATTCCTTACTGATGTCTTGACAAAAATAAGATCGAGTAATTGATATTTTCATTTGAATACACAGAAAGTATTCCTCCCTAGGACTGTTATCTAGGATATCCTAGAATAGATTTTTTTCATATTAAGATACTGTGATTTTGTAAGAATTCTTTCATTGAGGATAACATGCACAGTTCTATTCCGATCATGTTACATTACTTCTTTTTTTTCAGAACACTTTATTACTATTTGAAATTATTGCTCTCATGCAACTGTAGTGTAATGTAATATTGCCCTTTTATTATCATTTTTGTATTACCAACTTTGGAACAGTGGCAATGTTCCACTTAAGCACTTATGAACAGAGTTAAGTCTGTCCATACTCTGATAACCATTTTACATTGTTCAACGTTTCCTCCAGAGTATTTTTTTTTTCTGAAGTCAATGTGTGATCCTTGCACATTGCAAGAGCAATACCTAATTTTGTTGTCTAAAAGTACACATTCAATCTTTCTCTATTACTTTCTTTTTTCCTTAATGTAAGTTAGATTTTGTGTATATAATACCATAAATTATTTTCCTTCAGTATCCAGTGAGGCCCTCAGACTTGCATGTCTTCATCTTCTGGGCAGCACCGATCCAAATCTTTGTGCAAGAATAATGGCTAAAGTACATCTTTTTCATTTTTGTAGTCAACTTTTCTGCCTTTAAAGAGTGGAGGAAACAGTTCAAGATAAAAAGAAAGCTTGTTTACCTGTCCATATATTTAAGTATGAATTAAAATTAAAGCTAAAGGTTTTTTGAGGCTGCATTTTTGATTCCAAACTACCAACTTTGTTTCCTTTAAGTTTATTTCATGGATTTCCAGAAAGGAGACTTGCAGACTTCCTTCTGTTACATAAGGATTTCTTTTTAGGTAGGAAAACTTCCCTCCCTGATCTCTTAGTTGTCCTGTAAATCCATGCAGTTACTTTCAGGTTCATAGAAGACATGCAAATTAACATAGAGTTGATTGAGAACTTGGCTGCATATGTAGCTGGATATCCCTACAAGGGAAAATATAATTTAACTCCTACAAGTACATAAGAATTGCTTGAGAAGGCGAGGATGAATTGGCCCATTTAACATGTGTGATTTTTTTTCTCCATCATCATCATCATGGCTAGG
>VWZF01004716.1:274921-291501 GCA_013396755.1 Sclerurus mexicanus | reverse complement strand
TGACTGTAACCCCCATTCCCTGTGCTGCTGAGGGGAGGAGGTAGAGAACTGGAAATAAAGTTAGCCCTGGGAAGGAGAGACAAGGCAGAGAAGGTGTTTTAAAGATTTGTCTTACTTCTCATTATCTTACTCTGGTTTTGATTAGTAATAAATTCAACTAATTTCCCTAAGTCAAGTCTGCTTTGCCTGTGATCGTAATCAGTGAGTGATCTGTCCTTGTCCTTATCTTGGCTCACTTGTCTTTTGTTGCATTTTCTCTCCCCTGTCGGGTTGCACAGGGAAGCGATATAGTGGGTCTATTCCCTAGCTGGGTCTCTCACCAGCTAGATTAGGAAATTCTCTTCCACACACTCAAGGAACCTCCTAGACTGATTTGTCTCCACTGTGTTGTGTTTCCAGCAGACATCTGGAAACTTGAAGTCCCCTATGAGAACAGTGACTCATAGTTGTGAGACTTCTACTTAGAAAATAGTTTACGTGCCTCTTTGTCCTGACTCCTTCTGTAACAGACCATCACCATGGTAGGCGGGTCTTCTTGGCCCTCCCACTGATTCTTGCCCATGAACACTCAATGGTATTGCCATCATCATANGAGCAGGTGGATGCCTGAAGGAAGGACATGATCCTGTGGGAAGCCTACACTGAAACAGGCTCCTGGCAGAACCTCTGTCCCTGAGGAGAGAAAAGCCCACTCTGGAGCAGCTTCCCTGGTAGGACAGGGGACACTCTGGGGGGACCCATGCNATCCATTGTAGCACTTCAGTTGAGTGAGTCATCCCACCATGTTTCTGTGACAGCAACTGTGTCATAGTTTTTGTGCTGCACAGTGGCTTCCAGCTTCTATTTGTTTCCTATACTTTGTGCATTGGTGTGGATACATTTCACTTGGGCTATTGTTCCTGCCACCTTTTTGGGGGGAGAAACCCTAATTGCTATGTGACCATTCTTAGGTACTCCTGTGCTTTCTACCCTTGTGTCTTTACTGTCACATGGATCTCCATCCTTTGTTCCACTGACATGACAGACTGAATGATCTTGTGAGCACACCATCCCTCAAAATTTGGAGTGCTGTGTGCAGGCNTTGTTGCATTTTCTCTCCCCTGTCGGGTTGCACAGGGAAGCGATATAGTGGGTCTATTCCCTAGCTGGGTCTCTCACCAGCTAGATTAGGAAATTCTCTTCCACACACTCAAGGAACCTCCTAGACTGATTTGTCTCCACTGTGTTGTGTTTCCAGCAGACATCTGGAAACTTGAAGTCCCCTATGAGAACAGTGACTCATAGTTGTGAGACTTCTACTTAGAAAATAGTTTACGTGCCTCTTTGTCCTGACTCCTTCTGTAACAGACCATCACCATGGTAGGCGGGTCTTCTTGGCCCTCCCACTGATTCTTGCCCATGAACACTCAATGGTATTGCCATCATCATAAAGCTCTAGACAGTCAAAACACTCGGTCACATACAGGGCTACCCCACTGCTTTTTCTTTCTTGCCTATCCCTTCTTAAGAGGTCAGAGTCATCCATTGTAGCACTTCAGTTGAGTGAGTCATCCCACCATGTTTCTGTGACAGCAACTGTGTCATAGTTTTTGTGCTGCACAGTGGCTTCCAGCTTCTATTTGTTTCCTATACTTTGTGCATTGGTGTGGATACATTTCACTTGGGCTATTGTTCCTGCCACCTTTTTGGGGGGAGAAACCCTAATTGCTATGTGACCATTCTTAGGTACTCCTGTGCTTTCTACCCTTGTGTCTTTACTGTCACATGGATCTCCATCCTTTGTTCCACTGACATGACAGACTGAATGATCTTGTGAGCACACCATCCCTCAAAATTTGGAGTGCTGTGTGCAGGCTAGCAAGCCTGGTTTTATCCCTTTCCAACTTCAAATTGACAGGCAGAGCTCCATGCACACCAGCTGCTCTCTCATATAAAGGCTCATGCTCCCTCTTTGTCTTTCTGGCCTGTCTGTCCTAAGGTCTTGTGTCCCTCCATTGCAACTTTACAGTCAGTAGAGTCATCCCACCTTGTCTCCTTTATCTCAGCAAGATCACAGGCTTGCAGCTGCATGCAGCTGTCTAACTCATCATGTTTATTTCCCATGATGTGGTGCTTTAGTGTACTTCAGAGAGGCACTCCAGCATGCTGATTTGGGTATTTCTCAGTGATTGTGCCCTACAGGCACTTCCTTGCCTACGTAGAAATGTTGGAGGTGACCCTGTTTAAGCACTGTTTTGTTGATTTCTTAAATTATTACATATTTTTAAAATCTTTTCATGTCACATCGTTCCTGGTCATTGTTCCCTCACAGGGCTGCTGGTGTCCCACTCTATCCCCTTTTATTCTTAGCCATAAGATGTCCTTAACAGGTCAGCTGTTCTTCTGGCAAAGTTACCTCCGTGCACTTAGTGAGTTTGGATCTCATCACTCCTAAGTAGACACAGATCTGCAAACAGGCTCTCACTGCCGTACAACCCTAAAAGCAGCTCTGAGGCCAATTATTAAATTATACTATCAGTGTTCTCACACCTCTCACTGGTGGGATAGAACAGGATAACTGTAAGGTTGTAGATGTTAGGGGAAAAATTGTATGTGTTATGGACTGTAAAATTTGGCATCTTGCAGACTCCAGAAAATTCCATGTTAAATTCAGGCTTCATCCATAAGAAAACCTCATAGGAATGTGTGGAATTCCATGAATGGCTTTTTGAACAAATATGTTTTCGTGGCTGAAATGTCCAAAGAATTTATGAGTCTTAAAGTCATTAATTTTTAAATGGCAAATTTACAGAATATGCACTTACATTTTCTTCAGAATGTTGCATTGCAGAGAAAAAGTATTTCTCATCAAACTGATTTTAGAAAATACATAATAATAGCATATATCTATTTATATATAAAATTATATTATCTATTATATATATTATTTATATAATGTTTAAATTAGCCTAAAATAGTGTATTTAGAGACTATGCCATTATGCTATTTTATTTGGGCCCTTCAAGCTGACAACACACAACACACATGTCTGCAAGTATTGCATCTGTGTTTTCCATTAATCCGTAATGTCCAAAGATCTCCTATTACTGTTTTTATGAGGTAAAAGTACAAGGAGTGGGTAGGTATGTGTAAAAATGGGTAGGTATATATGTAGGTATGTGTAAAAATTTCCACTTTTTCAGTGTTCTCATGTCATTTTGATTTTAGTGTAGGGAATGTTTTTTGCAAATATAAGTAAAGTTTGTGAAGAGTATGTGATGAATGTATATTTTATAGACTCTTAAGAGTTTCAAAAGGTGAGGGTGGAATGCACTGGGTGAGATGTCCAGATGTTGGCAATAAGGGGCTCACACGTATCTGTCAGGAGTGACCAGTTCTGCCCTGTGCTGGACACTGCCATTCTAGTCAGCTTCAAAATAGACTCAGCACAGGATACAGCCAAGCCCTTCATCAACAAAGCATGGTGCTGCCTCTGGGCAGAAGGGGGAAAATGCTGCATGTCAGTGTGGTATAAGGTTAAAAAAAGGGAAGAACCAACTCTGTGAGCACCAAGGTCCTTGATGAAGGAAGCAGAGAAGGTATTCTAGTTACTGGAGAAGGCTGGGGAGACCACAATGGAGCAAGTATTTTCCTGAAACGTGTGGAGGACCCCATGCCAGGGCAGGTAGATATTTTCATGAGGGACTTTCATAGGGTACCCACACTGGAGGAATTCCTGGAGTGCTGTAGCTTGTAGAAGGGACCCCATGCTGGAGCAGGCAAAAAATGAGAGAAGGAATGAATGACTGAGAGGAAACAATAGGGACTGACCTCTCACTATACAATTCTATTTTAATGGGCAATAAATTAATGTTCCCAAAGTCATGTCTGCTTTTTCTGTGATGATAACTGCTAAGTGATCTCCCTGTTTTTATCTTTACACTTCAAATTTTAATCTTATTACTTGCCCTGTCCTGTTGATGAGGAAGACTGAGAGAGCAGCTGGGAGGGGGGCAAAGTCAACCATCAGAAGGCCTTACGTTCTTTAGTCAGCCGTTTGTTTCAGATGTCTGTAGTTTTTTTAAGTTTCCAAGCAGGACAGAAACCAGCTCACCACTCAAAAGTTTTAACTCTTGTAGTGTTCAAGTAGTAAATGACTCATACAGGCTTTTTTGCAGAGAGAAATTGTTGTACAAAGTTTTTCAGGTGTATAATTGCATTCTAAATTAAAGTTTAGTTTTTAAACTAGAATCTCAGAAAAAGGCTTGTCCAATGACAGTTCATGCTCATATCTTTCCTTCTTTCTTAAAAGCAGACCAGAGCATTAAGAAACAAAAAATCCCACCCAAACCCCTCACACTGGTAGACTCTCTTTGAAACTGTGTGGTGGTGTTCCCTAAATTTCCTAGAAACTTGTTAAAGTAACTCTAGAATTGCTTTATTTACCTGTAACCTTTTTATTTGCACCGACAAGTGAAATATATCCCTTTGTGTACAATGACTGTACTGGGCAACAGCAAATATAAAAGGAGATTTGTTATAGCAATTGGCGATAGTGATGGGCGTTTTTTCTTGATGGTTTCTTTCAGTGCCCTTTTGTGAATTTGACTTTTGCCTTGATCTCTCTCATGCTGTTATTCCTTCTTAATGCTTGATTGCTGCTTGTTTTCTTCATTTTCTGCATTCCTGTTTAGCGTACCGTGCTATGGTGTGTAATCCTCTTCATACCCCTCTGCCCAGTGCCATTGTGACCTGCCATAATTTTTGTGTTTTAAGGCTCTTAATCCTACTGTTTGTCTAATCAATTTCAGTTTCCTCAGAACAGAGTCTGCCAAGTGCTCCCCTTCCTGCCAGCTGTGTCTTGGGTGTCATAGTGTGACTTGAAACTTGCTCTCATTTTGTCAGTTTTCTATTCATTTGGCACATTATCTCTCCCTCTGCAATGAACAAGGTGATCCATTTACATTGAAAACAGCTTTGGTTTTCAATAGCAGAACTGTTTTTTTGTGAATTCATGTTTTATATTCCTGGATTATTTTTTTTTTTGNTACTCACTACTTTGGTGAATCTTGTTTTTTTTTTTTTTTTGTTTTTGTTTTTTTTTTTTTTTTTTTTTTTTTTAGATGCTGGATGTCTACGACATTCTTCCTTTTGATAATCCAGATGGTGGCGTTTGGAAACAAGGATTTGATATCACATACAATGAAAATGAATGGGACAGTGAACCACTTCAAGTGTTTGTTGTGCCTCACTCCCATAATGACCCAGGTAATATTTTAACTGCAATAATTTGAGTATCTAGAAGCTCTTGAATGAGGAAATATATTTCTGTTAAGATTTGGGGTTTTTGAAGCATGCTAGTTAGTATGTTAGAGTAAAGTCTAGCAAGCCAGTTAAACAGGTGTATAATTCAAGTACCATTGACTTCAAATGACAACTGTTATGGTACCAGTGGTACATCTACTTATTTATTAACCAGAGTAGAACTTCAGTGTTGAAACTGAAAGGTAATATGAATTTTATGTGTTCATCCTTCTGGTAACCCATTCAGTTTAATCATTGCTGCATTAAATATGGCCTGTTCTCATTTTGACTTTTTTGGACCATACCAGATATGTAACCCTTAGCCTGTGTTAAAGAGATGTGCTTTTGGAAGATGTGACAATGACAAGTCTGAAGTTTTTGACTGTAACATTTCCTTTATGTGCACACCCCCAACTTCCAGTGGGATAATATAAAGTCTAGGCTTAAACAAAAGTGGATGCCCAAAGTGGATGTTAATTGTGTAATAAATAAAATGGAGAAAAGTTCCTTTATTTTGAAATTACTATAAAATTTACTAAAAAGCATTGAATTATACTGATACAGTATAATCCTGGTACATGTATACTGAACATGAGAAGCTGGTGACACTGTTTGATGTTATAAAAAGCCACAATTTCAGTGATATTAAATTTTACTACTGCGTATCACTCTAACAGTTTAATTTGTTGTTTGAAGTGGATCTGAGTGAAGATATGGTTGTTTGAACATAGGTGGCATTTATTTGGGCATTTCAAAGAAAATGAACACTGGAATGTGAAGTTACTGTAGTGTCCAGTTATGACAGCTAAATTAACAAAGTATGGATATTGTAAAAATATTCAAAGAAAAGAATCATGGTATTTACTTTCATCTGCCTATCTGTAGAACTGTCTTGAAACCTGTGACCATTTATTTTCTCTCTGGCTGTAGTTCTCCTAAAAACTTTCCTAGAAAGAAGCAACTCTGTACAGGCACTTAATGAATCCAAAAGCAATCCTAAAGGAATATATGGAACTTCTCATTCTTTTTGTTCTCCTTAGAAAGGAGTGTGGAGTTTACCTGTCTCCTTTCTGCTGAAGCTAGTAGAATCAAATCCTAATAATAGGCTGTTGGCATCCCACTAGAGACCAGTTGCCTGATGTCACATCTCTCATTCTGGAATGACTTGAAAGACCATGTGCCCAGTGTAGGCAGGGGTAACTTTTCAGAAGCATGACACTTCGGAGCTTCAGGGGAATGTCCTGAGGAAAGGAGAAAACTTCACCAGTGTCTATTCAAGTCATGAGGTTCTGCAGGAGGTCAATGTTGTGTCACTGATTCGCTTATTTTTTGTATTTTATTTCTACTGGTACTTTTCCTACAGGTTCTAGTAATCTAGTTTTTTTTTAAATTATTTTAATTTTATCTACACACCTTCTACACTGTCTTCCAAAACAGAATGCATTTGGCTGGTTTCCTCTGCGGTGCCTGGTCATCAGTAGCCATACAGAATTTACCAGTTTCTATTGCCATTATGGAAGAACTCTTTGGAGCCAGCCTTTAGCTTTCAGACCTCCAGTCTTCTACTTTCTTCTTCACATCTGGCTTTGAGTCATGCCTCCTACTATGAGCTGTGTTCACAGTCAACACCTTTTGTGTATGACAAGCTTTAGCATTGAGTGCCTTGATAGTGTTTGATTTGTCCTATAGCATCAGTTTTGCTTTTCAAACGGGATCCACATAACATTCATTCTGAGGAATTTGAGAAATTTGAGTTTACTGAACGTCTCCTCACATCAAGAATATTGCTCCACAGGGGAAACTGGACAGGCTGGATCTATGGACCAAGGCCAGTTGTATGAGGTTCAAGAAGGTGAAGTGCCAGGTCCTGCCCCTGGGTCACAACAATCCCCTGCAGTGCTACAGGCTGGGGCAAGAGTGGCTGGAAATCTGCCCTGAGGAAAAGGACCTGGGACTGCTGGTCAACAGTGGCTGAACATGAGCCAGAGTGTGCCCAGGTGGCCAAAAAGGCCAAGGGCACCTGGCTTGGATCAGAAATAGCGTGACCAGCAGGACCAGGGTAGTGACTGTCCCCTGGTGTGGGGCACTGGTGGGGCCACACCTCGAGTGCTGTGTCCAATTCTGGGTCACTCACTGCAAGAAAGACACTGAAGTGTTGGAGGGAATCTAGAGAAGGGCAATGGAGCTGGGGAAAGTCTGGATCACCAGTCTGATGAGGAGTGGCTGGATTTGAAAGATGATGTTCTGCTATGACTCAGGGGGTCCAAAGACACTTCCTAAATCTACTGCTCTGCTGGTGGTGATGATTTCGGTAATGACTTCTCATTAAATAATTTAAGAATTGGGACTTGTGAGCTTTGTAATATGTGTGTACCAGATGAGAGTATTTTATTGCTGAATGTGGTGATTACAGACCTAGTATAAGCAGCATTTAAATGTTATTAAAAGTGACTAGAGCAGATTTTTCTCTTGCCTTTCCACCCCTGTGAAAGTGTATGAACACACGTCAGGACTAAATACTACTTTTAAATACTTCATTAATTATTGGCAATGTCAGTATCTTTGCCCTACTAACACTCACATTAACCACTTTTTATTTTTAACACAATCTTCATTTCTCAGGTGTAAATCTGTATAGCCCTATGAAGTTAATTGCAGTGTTAGGATAAAAGAAAAATTAAGTATGAAAGTTCAGTGCTGCTAATACATCATAGAGTTTCAGGTTTGTTTTCTGTTGACTAGATCAGGATTCACTTTTCAGGTGACTTCTTAGTTTTTCCTGACATTTTGTAACATAGGTTGTGTTGTCTGACCCACCAAAATGTAAGAAATGGGTAGCTCACCAATTTTTCGTGACATGATGAATTAAGGACATCAGAGTTTTATCCCTGGCTTATTTCTCAATATTTCTTTTTGTTTTGGGAATAGGGCTTGGGCTGGGAAGGTGGTCTGTTAGTAGAAGCTGCAGTCCTCTTGATGTGAGAGATAAGGAAACCTAATGGACTTCTCAAGGAAGATCAATTTGCTGATATGTATATTTTCCTTTTCAACTAGTTAATCTGTCCTTAAATTAAGAGGAGAAAAAAAAGAAAATCCTTGATTGAGTCTATTTATTCATGTAATCTGTTGATCAAATTTTCTATTTTACAAAGTAGAAAGCCTAATAATCCATGTATTTATAAATTTAGGAGAAAAAAAATCTACATTTTGTAAAAAGAAATGCCTGGGAAGTTTAACACTTCAAGCTGTTTACAGCACGTAAAGTTCAGCTTGTTGAGAAAAGCCTTCACTGGACTTTTGGTGGAAATTGGGAAGAAGGCAGTTCTCTAAGGCTGATGAATGTAACTTAAATTTCATATTTTCTCTTAGGTTGGCTGAAGACTTTTGATGATTACTTCAGAGATCAGACACAGCATATTTTAAATAACATGGTTATAAAGCTGCAAGAAGACAACCGAAGGAAGTTTATATGGTCTGAGATTTCTTACTTTTCAAAATGGTGGGATGGAATAGATAGCCAAAAAAAGGATGCTGTTAAAAGGTTTGGACACTGAACTATATCTTATCTTCCATGAATCATGTTCTGAGACTGTGTATTTGTCTACACTGTAAGCTTGAGGTTTCACTTGCTGTGATGCAGGATTGCTAGAATAATCATCTACTTCAGTTCTGACTTTTTGGCCTTCATTTGTTTTTTTCCAGTTACAAAATAGAAATCTGTTCAGAGAAGTGAAGACAAATTACGGAGTTGCTTAAAAATTTAACGAAAAGTTTCTGTGTACAACCATGAAGATGTCATTCAAGCTGTAATGGGGTTGTGATTACAAACTTTATTTGAAGTCACATTAAACTATTGGCAATGGAAGAAATATAATCTTTCTTCAGTTATATCAATTATGTTAACTATTATGGAATGAGATTTTTTGTGGGTTTAGATATGTGGGTTTTTTTATAAACACTTAGCTTCCTTAAGGGTAAACTAGTACATACTCTAAATCCTTGATCTTCTTAGTTATTTTTAATATCGTGAGTCAAAATGTAATACAGAAGCAAAAGGTTTGCCTAGACATTGAGACAAGAAAGCAAGCTGCTTTGATGAACTTGAAGTAAGGATCTAGTTTGGAGTTTTCAGAATGTGGGGATTTTTTTTTAACTTTGCTTTAAGACAGGCTCCAAAAGTTCTTAGCTCATCTTTGCAATGCCCTCCTTCTCATGCCTTGCTTCAAGATGCGTGCATGGCAGTATACATTAAGGATGTTAGACCTTCACATCTGCAATGGTTAGGTAATGTTAGAAATCTGGGGAATTACGTAGAAAACTATTTATGTAAAAGTTTATGTGCAATGCATGAATATTATAGCACAGCTGCTGGGGTTTAGGCATTAAAAAGATTCCTTGTAACACAATAAACAGTAAATAATAGTCACTAGGGAACCATACCCTCTCTTCAGAGGAGTCAGGGATTAGTTAAGCTTCTCTGAGACTTAGAGAAGTGCACTGGAGATTTTCTATTTTTTATGTTCCTCATTACTCTTGAGAGTATTATCTATGATGTGACTAAGTTTTGGTAAGTTCACCATATTTCTTTCTTGAGTTCATTAAACATTTATATGTTGGTGTACCATGTAAGTGCTCAAACTGCAAGGACAACCTGATGTTAGGAGTGTGATCATTATGTTCCCTGACAATAGAGAGCCTGGATTATCCTGTGTCTGTTTCAAGAGGGTATTTTAATGAGTAAGATGGTGTGAAGCCTGTATAGATACAATAAACCTCAAAGATCTATCAGCTTTCTAAAACTCTAAAGGGAATGTTAGGTCAAAGTTGGGCAGATATTAGTAGTGATTGGAAAGGGGCAATGTGTAGGCATCTTGCTCCATTGGCCTTCAGTTCTGTGGCACATGCATTTTTATTTTTGTAATCTGTGCATGAAGCAGCCTTCTTCCCAATTTAAAAACAGGTCTAATATGACACATGCAGTAGAGATGGTGTTCATTGCACAGAGGCATTAAAATGTCAATGTTCAACCGCTCATTATTCCCTGTTTGATTAAAGAAATGTACTCCAGTGATGGAAGCAGCACAAGCAATTTAGATTTTGCCATCACCTCACTGGTAAATACCTACTGGGTATACAGAAATTGATTTTTAAGAAACTGTTTTCATATGGAATGTTCTGAACAAAATTTACATATTTTTCAGGTTAATAAAAGATGGACAATTTGAAATAGTAACAGGAGGATGGGTCATGTCTGATGAAGCCTCTGCTCATTATTTTGCTATAATTGATCAACTGATAGAAGGACATCAGTGGCTAGAAAAGAACTTGGGTATGTATATTCATCTCAAATTTAACCATGTTAATACAGGAAGTCAATTAGAAAATACCTTTTTGTTTTGTTTTGGGGTCTTTTTCCCATTTTTGAGGTGCTTAGAAGGCTCTCTTTACTCTGCTTTCCTGAAACATTAAATCAGACTGTTTACAGGAGGCCGTAAGATTGAGTCCAGGATTTGCAATTCCTGTTTGCAGATGAAAGTTCCTGGACAAAGTGAATTTGAACAATATTATGTCATAACATTTTGTCTTGATCAATATAAAATGTACATAGTATATTGGCATAACAAAAGATCTTGTTGAATTTTAGATCCCATGTCTGGTATCAGAAACAGTTTCCCACTTCCATTTCAGTCTTTCGAAAGTCATGACAAAGGTCTTAAAATGAGTGAAAATTTTATATTTCTTTCATGTCTTTGGTTCTATTCTGTAGGTTTTCTTATTCATTAGCTTTTCTTATGTAAAATTTTCAAAAGAGTAAATACAAAATTAAGATGTAGCAGTAGTATTCATTAGGTTCTCTTATGTAAAGCTTTCAAAAAAAGTGAATATGAAATTTAGATGTAGCAGTAGTAGTAGCAGTAATAAAGCCTGAACTGATTGTAATGTTAGAATTGTTCGGACTTTGGAAAATAAAAATGCTGCTATGGCAATTTTAAGAAATTACTGACTGCAGTTATACTGGCTGAACTGTTTTGCTGGCTTTGGGATTTTTCTTTTTTTTTTGTTTAGTTCCATAAGCAGAGATAAACCTTTATATATAGAAAATATTTGTACGGTGATTTTGATAATAAGTGAACATTATTTCATGCAATTAGCTGAAATTATTTTGGAAAGCTGTTTCACTGTTTTTCTTAGATTGCAATTTCCATAAACACAGCTTGACATAATTGGGTGGGGGAGGAAAGACCTAATAAAAGGGTAGTGCATTCCTTACTAGTTTTTTTTTTTTTTTGAAAGACAGTAAAAAGTGCCAAGCAAACCATGTTGAAGAACCAATTAAACAAGAGTTAGATGTAGCTTCTTTATTTACTAGGATGAAGTTAAGTGAGAAAAGAGTAATACTCAAAATGATTCTATTGATCACCAAACTAATAAATCAAAATAAAAGCTAGTTCTGAAGGCAAAAAACGTTAATGTTATTGAAATAACAGTGAAATTCCAACAAGCTGCAGCATCAATCCATCCACATCCATTCATCTGCCTTTAGCTTTCTTTTTCAGTTGTAACATCTGTAAGCTACTTAAAGTGAAAAAGATGTGTTTCATTATGATTCCAAATAAAGGTGTTTGATGCACATTTAAAGTAGTGTAGCAACAAGGACTACTAATCTGAAGGGTTTTTTTATGTAGTTAGACAGAATGCCTTGTTTATAAGATATTTGATTTGTTTCTTTGTTTAATCATTTGTCTGTGTAATTCTAGTTTGTTAATTCCAGGGTGTGTTCTGCAGGGGGCTTAAAACTTTATAGCTTCTTGGAAATATTATCTTTAGGGCTCTGTTTTGAATTACTGTTGTAGCTTTCTTTGAATGAAAATTAAAACTTTCTTCCCTTTTTCCTTTTTTCTTTTGTCAACAGGAGTAAAACCAAAGTCTGGTTGGGCAGTTGATCCTTTTGGGCTTTCACCAACAATGGCTTACCTTCTGAAACGCACAGGATTTTCCAATATGCTTATACAAAGAGTCCATTATTCAGTTAAAAAACATTTTGCAACACAAAAGACACTAGAATTTTTTTGGAGGCAGAACTGGGGTATGTGTTTTTCAGTTATATCAATTTATATGGTTAATTTACTGAGGTAAAATAAAAAGAGAACTTGAATAAATACTCTGGAAAGTATTAGGCTTAGAGGAATGAGTCTAAACTTGAAAATTTTAAACATGCTATTCTGGTTAAAGAAAAAAAAAAGTATTTCATCTAGCTTAACTTTTGGGGATATTTTTTCCTTTTTATGAAAAAGAGAAAGGGAATGAGAATACCTCTGAGATGGGAAAGGTGTTAAAAAGATGTTATTGCCACTGTTCCTCTGATGTTTTCTCTTCACTTTCCTTTGTGCATTTACTTTCTCTTATTTCCATTTTCTCTTTTTTCTTGCAAGTATACATAAAAAAAGGAAAAGGGGTGGAAAGTTCTTTCTGTTTTCACTTTTTTTCTTCCTCCTACTCCTTTATTTCCTTCTATGTGGAAGTAGAGTGTAGGAGAAGGAACATTTCAACAAATTCACATGTTGTGTAAATGAGGTAGTGACAGCAGGGTGATTGGATTGACTTTTGGCTAGGTTTTTTCTTACTTTGTTTTGTTTGGTTTTAGTTTTTAATTGTTGTTTTAATTCACTAAAAGTATTAAAGATATGTTTTGTTACCTCTAAAATTTTGAAAATCAGGAGTATTATCTGGGTAAAAAGCCCCTAACATTTTTTCCCTATCTTTTCCAATCAGCTGGTGCTTGATTAGAACATTCCAATTTTGGTTGAATCTGTGTTTTTATTCTCTTTATGTATAAGGTACATATGAAGGAAGACTCAAGGTATGGGTATTCAAATTAAGAAATTCTCTTGATCTAATGTTTTAGTGCAATTCTTGGATTAAGAACGTGGAACTAATTTAGTTTTGGCTTTAAATATGAGAGGGTTTATTTTAAAGGTATACTCTATGTATTTAATTCCAGATTTGGGATCCAGTACAGATATTCTTTGTCATATGATGCCTTTCTATAGCTATGATATTCCTCATACTTGTGGTCCGGATCCGAAAATCTGCTGCCAGTTTGA
Organism: Sclerurus mexicanus; assembly: GCA_013396755.1. Taxonomy (NCBI): domain Eukaryota; kingdom Metazoa; phylum Chordata; class Aves; order Passeriformes; family Furnariidae; genus Sclerurus; species Sclerurus mexicanus. The sequence goes on along the minus strand of VWZF01004716.1, from coordinate 278,113 downwards.
TTTCAAGCGACTTCCTGGAGGAAGAATAAGTTGCCCTTGGAGAGTTCCACCAGAAGCCATTCATGCTGGAAATGTTCAACACAGGTACAGTTTTCCCATACTCCTCAAGGCAATAATTTAAAAAAAAAAACATAATTGAGCTGGTTAAAGATGATATTTAGCATAGCTTTGTTAATTTATGTAAGTTCTGTTGTGGTTTGACAGCACAGCTACATGCAGCTGCTCACTCACTGGCCCCATGGTGGTTTTAGGGGAGAGAACCAGAAGGGTAAAAGTGAGAATACTTGTGGGATAAGGACAGTTTAATAGATAAAGCGAAATCTGCAGATACAAGCAAAGCAAAAGAAGGACTTCATTCCCTGCTCCCCATGGGCAGGCAGGTGTTGAGCCATCCGCAGGGGAGCAGGGTCCATCACACATAACAGTGACTTGGGAAGACAAACATCATCACTCCAAATGTCTACCCCCCTTCCTCTTTCTTTCCTGAGGTTTGTATATTGAGCATGACATCACAAGTTATTACATATCCCTTTGGTCCACTGTTGTCACTGTGTCCTCCCACCCCTAGCTCCTTGTGCACCCTGAGCCTGCTTGTTGGTGGGATGGGGTGAGAAGCAGAAAAGGATTTGGCTCAGTGCAAGCACTGCTCAGCAGTGATTAAAACATCTCTGTATTGCCAGCCCTGTTATCAGTGCAGATCTAAATCACAGCCCCATACCAGCTACTGTGAAAGAAATTAACCTTACCCCAGCCAAACCCCAGTACAAGTTCCTAAAACAAGCTTGTCATGAGTAATACTTATTACTTAACCCTGTGTCTGCTCCTTAGTTCAGACCATAATTGTTAAGTGAAATTTGAAGAAAGGTTATAGTTATGGAAGATGCGCTTTTTTAAAAAAAATTTTCTATTCATGATACATGAGTCAATCTCTGAATGAGAGGCCTGAATGACATTGTCATCTGTTTAGTAGAACATTGTCATCTGGTTGTAGTCATGTTACTGGTTTCTGTGAATTTTATGAGCAGAAATCTGTCTCCTGCAAGTGGAACACTTCAGGAGCAGCAGGGTATAGTATGCTGTAACTACAACCAGTGGGATATTTCCCATGGTGCATCACTGAAAAACCTGGCAATCTGTCACCTAGGGTTCTGAAGTGCACACCTTAAGTCAATCTCAGTCCTATGTCTTACATGCCCATGGCAGGAAATCCTATTAGCCTTGATAGAAAACCTGNTTTTCAATTTTGGGAGGATGGGAAGAAAAAAAAAAAAAAGAAGAAAAGGAAAAGAAAGGGAAGCTAGAACGGCCAAAAGATTTTCCAGAAAATGTTTGTATTTTGTGGTCCTGTAGCTATCTTTAGGTCTTCAAATTATTCCAGATTTCCAGAGTTACAAATTTAGTTAGGTTTTACAATTAGTGCAAATTGCTGAGTGTAACAAATGCATCAAGTACAGTGGGGTGACTTTTTGGCTCTTGATGCTGAAGTTTTAAAGTGATGATAAAATGATGATGCATTAGTTGTCTACATGTTGAGTATGCATCTCTTTTTTTTCTGAATATAAATTTTGAAAACATCACTTTTTCATTAAAATTCAATTACAAAATATTATTGAAGAGAAAACTAAAATAAAACAAAAATAAAACAGAATACATTACAATTGTCATATTTTAGGTATAAATTGGAATGATGATAGGAAAAAGTAATTAAAAAAAGATACAGAAATGAAAGCTGATGGTGGCAGAAGAAAGGTAGAATTGTTATGACACATCCAGTGCCTATCAAGTGTGAAGGAAAGTTCATATGTCTTCAAACCAAAGTTGCAAAAAGAAAAATCTTGACTATGTGTCCCAATTAACTGGGACAAATATTTACAGAAGAGTAGCAACTTTTTTAACAAATACCTGAAACATAGAGGCTATAAATGTAATGTAGAGAGTCTGCTTAAAATAGGTTTTTTAAGAGGCTTGTTTTTCAATTAGATCTTATTTTATCCTTGCATTTCCTAACTGCAACTTTTTGCATGACAATCCAAATTAGATCTTGTAAAAGAAATGGTTCTTTCATGTGTCAAAGGATAGCAAAGAATAAGAATGGGGCAGGCATGGAGTGAACATATGATCAAGTTGAAGAGATCTCACTATGGTCTCTGGAACTTACTCTTTCACATCAACTTTTGGTAGATAAAAACAGTTTTTGTGTCTAACTGAACTGCAACCAGCAGTATGCTAGATGATATCTCAGAAAAAGTAAAACTAACACATGGTCTTTGAGCTGGCAACCTAGATTATTTACATTTGGAACACTGGAACAACACTTCTAGTGTCTAGTTTCAAATAAATCTACTAAAACACTGTAAGTAATGTTTTGGTAGAGAATACTAAAATATCACTTGTATTTTATGAAAAAGTTGGAGTGTTGTAGACAACTAAAAACTTCATTGGTCTGACCTCTTTAATAACACATTTTACAGTTGTTATGATGAGGAGAGGTATGAGTTCCAGGTGTAATTGGAAAATCTATCTCCACATCATAAGTTTTCCAAGGGTAAAGGTTTGTAGAACACTAATTAATCTGTCTCTCATCTCTGATTGCTTTAAGACTGGAAAAATACAGAAGATCTACACTACATGGATTTGAAAAATGTTGATTAATTTAGAGACCAAGTTTAGATCGCTGACCTGTCTTCAATTGCTAAAGCTACAACAAAATTAATAAACACCAGATCTTGAATACTCAGCTGGGACTGTTGCTTTTGATTTCAATGCCTTTATGGCCTTACACATAGATTAAAGAGATACTGAATTGAAAACTTCAGGTTAGCCGTTGTTGGATGTTTCATTGCCTTACCACTTGAGTTGTGACTTGGTAGAAAGGAATGAAGAAGCAACAGCCTAACTGAGAACCTGTACTTGTTTAATTACACTTTGTAACAGCAAAGATTACTATTGCACTTGCCCTCATTTGCAGCTATATCCTTACTCATATGCTTGAATGCTGAAGCTTTTCAGACTAGGAAGAAAAACCAATTTTTGGTTTTTGTCAGCTCTTATTTTTCTTCCCAACCTACTCCCCCCACTGACCCTTGAATGGGAATGAGTTGTTTTGTTAGTGGAAGCACAGTTTGTTTGGGTGTTTGTCTCTCTGTCTCCCACCCACACAAGGAAATATGAAAGAATTTTTCTAGTTGTGGT
>VWZF01004716.1:260396-274841 GCA_013396755.1 Sclerurus mexicanus | reverse complement strand
CCTGTCAGAAAGGACTTATCATAGCTGCTGCAAAATTTCTTGTGATTCCCACAGACTCTGGGTGGCTATTGCTCCTTCTCCTTTGACATAGGAAGGGGCAAAACCAGGTATATTTTTGACTCAGCGGAATATTTTTTTTTCCTAGAAGTATTTTTCATCTTCACTAAATTCTGTCTGGGACTTTCTGCTGACTCTTTTCCACTCCTTTATGAAGTAAAGATTTAGGAGGTTATTTGAGAGAAACTTAAGAGGATATATCTGACTTGAGACGTCTAACTTTTCGTTGGTGTTTTTGCAATTGAAATAGGTTTACAACTGTAGGAAGATCCTGCTGCCCCCTTAAAAACATCTAGTAAGATAACTCACAGTTATGAATAGAAAGGGAGAACAGCAATATTGATGAATTTTTGCAGTGGATTTGTAAAGAAATTAAAGGAGGATTTGCTGTGCGGTTGAGGAACTTTTTGTGTTTAAATCTACAACCTGTCAAAAGTTGTGGAAAGTATTGATTAAAGAGCCAATACTTGGTAATCTGAACTATAAATCAAATAATAAATGGGAAACAGGGGAAGCCACTTGTCTGGTAAATTCTCGTGTCAGTAGAATGCTGTAGAATCTTAACTAAGGTTAATGTTGTGGCCCCTTTCCCCCTCCAGAATACAGTGAGACCTTGTGTTTATTCAGTACTTCTGTAATCTGATAAATAAGTAAGCCTTGACAGGCTGTTCAAAGAAATATGGCTTTCAAATATATTGGACTAGAATTTCTGCATAATTTCTGCATTGTATAGCAAATCTTCAAGAGTATGAGTTGAAAGTTGATTTTGCTAGAGCATCTATAAAAACACCTGTAGAAACAAATAAACTCACTGGAATCTGGACTTTACTATTTTCTATTTAAAACATTGTATTGCTATTTTCTTAAATATGTTACAAAGGTTTGTATTTCCTAAGAAAATTATGTACATCATTTTATTTAGAAGGGATCAGCATCTGAAGATGTTGATAATAATTGAGAATTGGAGGGGGAGAAGGGAAAGTGGGTATCAGACTTGTGACTTCTAATATATTGTTGCTTAATGACAGAACTGATAGTTTACCCAAGAGTTAGTAGATAGCAAAGGATAATTCTGCATTTTTTTCTGTGTGTGCATGTGTGAGTATTTTTGTTTGGTGGGGGGTTTTTTTGTTTGTTTTTTTTTTTTATTTGTTTTGGGGCTTTTTGTTTTGTTTGTTTTTTTTTTTTTTTTAAAGGTGAAAAGCAGTGGGTTTAATTTTTCAGGACTTAAAGATTAAAGAGAGCTGGCTTTAAGACACATAAGAAGCTGGCTGATGGGAGAACAGTGTTTTTTAACAATGAACTTCCTCCAGAATGTTTTTTATTTGCAAGTCTGGAGTTCCTCAGAGATTAATTTGTGGGCAGTTTTTCTGTCAAGGACAGAAGACATGAAGGAGAGTATCAAAGCGAATTACCAGAGGGGATGAGAAGAGCTTGCTTATTATTGTACATAAGGGTGGGAGAGGATTACGATTGTTATCTAAATATAAAGCAGATAAACATAATTTGAACTATGTGTTAGTTTTGGCACAGGAACAAGTTGATCCAGACTGCCCGACTATTTGAGATGGAGCTTGATAAGCTTATTGAAGGATTTAATTAGCACAGTGTTTGCAACAATAGTAGGTTGAATATGGTGTCCCAATGGGAGAATTGCATCCAGCTTTTTATTACAAAATGAGATAACAGAGTTTTGTATGTCTTGTTTAGGGTCACACTAATTCATGACTTGATGTCTAAGAATTGTTTTGCCAAATGCCGACTTTTCTTCTGTTTTCTGAATTGCTCTTTTTCTCTCCTCAAGGGCTTGGCTTATTTTAGATCAATACAGAAAGAAGTCAAAGCTTTTCCGTACTAAAGTTGTGTTGGCTCCACTAGGGGATGATTTCCGCTATGTTGAGAGCTCAGAATGGGATCAGCAGTACCAGAATTATCAGAAACTCTTTGATTATATGAATTCTCGTCCTGAGTGGCATGTTAAGGTAAATACAAGACATTTTCTGGTTTCTGGAGAAAAGAGTATTTCTCAGTATTCTGAGATTCTTCTTGGAAAAGAAATTGTATTTGGGTTTGTTGGGTTTTTTTCAGCTGTGAAGCTTTATCTATTATTTAACAGCAGATTGTCTTGTTAGATGACATTTTTTACCTTCTCTCCCCCAAAATAAAAACTTTTCTATTAATAATATTTGCTTGAAAGCTAAAAATACTTCCAAAATTAGGTTAATTTAGAGAACAGCTATTAGGTTTGATTGCTTTTTAAGTACTCTGGGTTTTTTTCACAGTCTTCAGGCATTGTTGTTTAAGGTTATCAGGCTTTGTTACTTAAAACCATTATGTTTTCTTATTAGAAGTCCAGGCAAATGTTTCTGCTTTATTTGTGTCCTCTTGGTTTCACATTCCAAAACAAACAAAAAATCCCAAGAAGTGCCATTGCTGGCTCATTCTGTTGAATGCAATAAAATCTGAGTCTGACCTGGCTACAAAAGGACTGAGTATACTAACACAGTTATCGGATAAGATATCACTTTAAATCATTAATTATGTTTGAGTGTTAATACACACATTCATCTGCTCTAATATGTAAGCTGATGGTTCTAGAGACTTCTTATTCTGTAGATGTACTCGGACAACTTCTCTTCTTTCAGCATGGCAATAAGAAATAGGGGATCACAACCTTGGGGTTTTTTGAGTACCATGTGAGAGTGCACTGTTGCTGCTTTCACATTTAGACTTTCTAAACCCAGGCCTGGTATCTTTCATTTGGTTTGTGCATGCACCTGTTTTTCCTCATCTTTTCTAAGACCTCCCCTAATTCTTAGGAGTATTTGAGAACCGCCTGTAGTATGTTAGTTCTTTCTGTTGAATTCTGGACTTGTGCTCTACATAAGAAAGATGATTTCCTGGGATTGTACCTTATCTGAAAGCTGGATTTTGTGTGCTACCTATGGAATGTGGATGAAATGAGGTGTATGAATGACAACTGTGTCTTAGTGGAGGGAGATAGACCTGGAGAGTACTCTTCAAATTTTTTAAATCTAAAGCCTGTCTTTTAAAGCTAAAGTTCGCTGCTATCATTAGCTTTACTCCTGTCAAAAATTAATATACTGTGTAGGTAGTCACTCTTGGGATACTAACAGCAACATGCTTTCTGTGGTTCCTGCTAATATGGGCTGGACAATTTTGTCTCTGGGCAAAAACTGAAGGCTCTTGCTCTGAAGTCATTCTTTAGAAACCACTCCTGTCCTGAGACATCTGAGTTTCTTATCTTACAGGTTGTCAAGAACTCTTGCAGTCTACTTCATTAGCCTTGCTGTGTCCATGTGGATTTATTCTTGGGAATCAAATTAGCCCCTGGGACCCTCATAGAAGTATGCAACCCTTTTTCTGGTCCTTAATACCCAGAGAAAAAGATACAACAGGTCTGCCACTTCATTCCTAGGATACTTTGATCAGGTGGAGCACTACTGGCATTGGAGCATTTCTCCTTTTTTATTTAATTAGTTAGGGTTTTTTTTTCTCTCTCTCTCTGGCATTTTGGTTTCTTTTTTGGGTGGGATGTTTAGTTGTGATTTTTTTTCCTTGTATGTTGTTTGTGGGTTAGGTTTTTTTATGTTTGTTTTGTTTACTTGTTTTGTTCTAAAGTGATGTAATTTATCTTTGAAAATATGAACTTAAATGGAGAAGTTTCACAGTCTTCACTCTTCTGCACTTTCCCTAGTGGAATGTAACTCCACAGGCAAGTAACAGATCATGCTCAGCTTTGTAAGAACTAAGATTACATAGAGGAATAGTTCGCATTTCTCCTTAAGTGCTGAGGTGCCTAGGATATTACTGCTTCCATGAGGGACTGCTTACTCTGCCTTTCTGATCTTATGAGAGATTTACTGTTTCAGACAGCTCTTTAAGGTGTTTATCTAGTTGATATGTCTGTTAGCATTGAGATTCTCCTGCCAGCAACTATTCTACAGTTATAAAAGTATGTAGTACATTACTGTAAAAGATATCTATTTTGCTCTTGGGGAGTTCAATCTTCCATTCTGAGATCTCCTTTACATCTATTATACATAAATTAAGCTGAGTCCTTTTGTATGCCAGTAGAGGTGTCTGCCAGGTTATTTCATTGTTTCCATTCACCTGGCTTTGATGCTTCCTCTGCTGAGGTTTTATTGCTCTGATGTAACACAGCCTACAGAAGTGAGATCACCTGTGCCTGACTTTTCTTGGTGCATCCTCTTTGTTTTTTGTTTTCTTCTGAATTCTTTCTTGTAGATGCCTGTGTTAGTGAGGAAAAGACCAAGTGTCCTAGAAGTTCCTGATAAGGCAAGGTTTACTAATGATATGATTTCTGGGGCAATATTCCTCTTTCTCTGCTTTACTGCCATTTAAAGTGGCAAGTTATCATATTGTACCCACCTAACAGATACTTGGATGTTCTGAATGATTTTGAAGTAAAACTGTTTTGGTTTTTAACATGGTGAAAAGGTATGTCTTTATGGTTTATAAAGCATAGGTATGTCTCCAAGTTACTTTGAAAAGATTTTACCTTGGTTTTGTTGTTGTAAATTGTAACATACTGCATTGTATGCTTGTTAGAAAATAACAATAATAGGAAAAAATGATTTCATATAAATTTGAAGTATTATCTTTATAATTTGTTTATAGGATTCTTCCAGTAACATGATCTTCTCTGCTGTTCCGACTTCTATTAATCATTTTTTTTTCACTTTCATTCAAAATCCAGTTTGCCATCTATGTCTTCCGTAACAATATCTTTCAATAGTAGCAACACTGCCATCAGTACCTTTCACTTTTTAATTTTTAATTTATTTTATTTTTTTTGGTACCCTTCAAACTTTAGGGTGCAATATTTTGACCTACCCTGGAAAGGTCTGCTATTGCCTTTAGAAAAAAAAAGAGGCAAAGAGAATGGTTTTTTTTTTACTCCCACATGTTACATCTCTAAGCACAATTTCTTTTTACATGGTTTAAAAAAGAAGACAAAAACCAAACAACAAAAACCACAACAGCTTCTGAAAACCAATGCTAATTTTTTTTTTTAAATCAACACTTATTTTGGGTTAAGCAAGATCTGGAGAACAAGAGAGTTAATTTTGAAAACACAGGATTAAGACAACTATACTTTTGTTGCATTGCATTAAATTTCTTACTTAGTCCAGACAGCTACTTAGGTAATATTGAGATATTACTTAGTTCTTGTATTAGAGATTTACTCATAAGACATGAAAGAATGCTTCACTCATTTCTTGACATTTAGCTGGTATTTCAGATACCTATTTATACTTTAAAAAAAAAACAGTTCATATTTCATGAATCATAGAGTGGTTTTGGTTGGAGTGGACCTTTAAAGGTCATCCAGTCCAACTTCCCTGCAACGAGTAGGGACATCTTCAATTAGACCAGATTTCTCAGAGTCCAATCCAATCCAACCTTGAATGTTTCCAGGGATAGGGCATCCACAGCCTCTCTGGGCACCTTGAGTGTATCATTAACCTCATAGTAAAAGATTTATTCTCTATATCTAGTCTGAATCTATCCTCCTTTAGTTTAAAATGAGTACGTCTTGTCCTAGCACAAAAGGACCTACTAAAAAGTCTTTCCCCATCTTTCCTATAAGCACCCTGTACTGAAAGGGTGCAGTGACATCTCCCCAGAACCTTCTTCTCTCCAGGCTGAATAACCCTAACTTTCTCAGCTTTTCCTCACAGTGAATAACTTTTATGAGTCCTTTATGTACCTTCGGGAACAGGTCTACTTGTTCCATATATTGAGTTAAAACACTTTTGGAAGAGTTATCCAGTTTGTCTGAAAAGTGTGCAGGGGAACTTTAAAGTTCTTTAGGATAGGATTTCTGCTATAATTTTGCTGGGAGAGTGGCATATTTCTGAAATGTATATAAAACCAAGCACAGGCATTCTCACTGTATTTCTAGATAAAGAAATTGAAACCTTGTTACAGTTGTTTTAATTTTCATTCAGGCCCAGTTTGGAACTTTATCAGATTACTTTGAAGCTCTGCGTAAAGCAAGCAATTTGGGTGAAAAGAGCAGCAATTCATTTTTTCCTGTTTTAAGTGGAGACTTCTTCACCTATGCAGACCGAGATAATCATTACTGGAGCGGATACTTTACATCACGACCCTTCTATAAGCGCCTGGATAGAGTTCTGGAATCCTACATACGGTAAATGCTGATGTTCAGTACATTAATAACATATTTCTTGACACACAGGAGAGATGAATTTGTAAGTACTTGTGGTTTAACCCAAGCCAGCAACCAAACTTCACAAAGCCACTCCTTCACTTCCCCACCAGTGGGATTGGGGGAGAATTGGAAGGGTAAATCCTGGAAAACTCATGGCTTGAGATACAGACAGTTTAATAGGAGAAGCAAGAGTCACGCTGAGAAGCAAAACAAAACCAGGAACTAATTCCCTGCTTTCCATGGGCAGGCAGGTGTTCAGCCTCCTCCAGGAGAGGAAGGCTCTGTCACTTGTCATGGTGACTTGGGAAGACAAACACCATCACTGTAAACATCACCCCCTTCCTCCTTTTTCCCCCACTTCATACGCTGAGCATGATGCCACAGGGGCTGGAACATCCCTGTGGCCGGCTGGGGTCACCTGTCCCCACTGTGTCCCCTCCCAGCCCCCCTGCACCCCCAGCCTCCTCCCCAGCCTGGCAGCATGGAAACAGAAAGGCCTTGGCTCTGGGTAAGCCCAGCTCAGCAATAACAGCAACATCCCTGTGTTATCAGCCCTGTGCTCAGCACAGATCCAAAACACGGCCCTACACGAGCCACTGGGAAGAAAACTAAGTCTACCCCAGCCAAAACAAGCACCATACTCTAAATCTGTCAGACGGATGGAAAAGTGATTTTGAAATGAACTATTTAAGTTTACTTAGAGTAAGGATAGCCTGAATGGCCCCCAAGTGCAGGGCTTGTTGCAAGGATTAGTTGGTGTATCTGTTTTGTTAGTAAATTTACAGAAATGCAATGTTATTTTTACCTTCCGAACAAATAAGGTGTTCTAAAATATGATTCAAGTGATCAGCGAGTCCTGATTCCAACCTTGTGATGAATTTTTTCACAGTATTTTTGCTATTTTAAGTGTATGCATATATTTGTGAGAGGAATGAACCATGAGCAGGAGGTTAGTACATGTGTGTGTGTATTCTTTACCAAGGACAAATACTTTTAAATTCCAGCAATATCAGGATTTAGTAGTATTTCTCTGCTAATTAATAGCCAGGAAATAGTGCTCAGCCTCAGGACCTGGTAATAATAACTAACCTTTTGAGCAAGAAAAGAGTTGGTTGTTTAGATTTTTCATGTTTTAAAAAAGTTTTAGGTTTGTGTATTAAAGAACTTCATGTAAGCCTAAGTATTTTGTCATGGAGATTGGCATCATTGTTGGTTTGAGATATAATTAATTTTTTAATCTTAAGTGAGAGATTAATGAAGTGTTTTAAAAGGTGATAAAATCAGTAACCATAAGTTTGTTTAAAGTAATGAAAATATTATTTAAAGAACAACAGCATTGTTGGGGACAAGTTAGGAACACATTCTGTTTAACTTTTATTCTTTCCTGATGTAAGCAGGGGAAAACTACAGTAAATCTTAAAAAACAAACAAACAAACAAAAAAAACAACAAAAAACCAACCAACCAAAAAAAAAAAATTGAAGTAATTCAGAAGCAGGACAAGTGATGCAGTGATGCTTCAAACTGTACTGATGGATAGAAAATACTACATCTTTAAGTTCAGAAACTCTTGGCAAAATTATTTATTTGGTTTACATATAAAGCAGACCTAAACGTAACTTAGTGTAGCCTTTGAGCAAGCAGTGATGCAGATTTTGATCTATTTGCAGTGTCCCATCAGGCAGAAATAAATGAAAAATACAACAAAGTGGAAAATTTGTTGAAACTATTTTACCTAATCTGCAGTAGTTTGAAATAAATGTGAGAAAATCAATGCTTTATAAAGCTTTTATGGAAAAGTATTGGACAGATTACCTGTAAGTTGAAGTGTTTGCTAATACAATGTTTTATTTCTGACTGTCTTGTAATCCTTGACCATTCTAATGTTGAAGCATCATCTTGAAGCATTCTAATGTTTAGAATAATATTCTAATGTTTAGAATAATATTGAGACTTGAAAGGAAAATTCTGCATCTGAAAGACTTTTCAATTAATAAAAAATAAAAATTAAATCCATGTTGGTGGTGGGAAGGGAAATCTGACCTGTACTTTGAGGACTATAATTTTTTTTGTTCTCTCCTTTACAGTTGCAGTTAGGTCAGTGCTTAGGAGCTAATTCAAATTTTGTAAAAAAGGTGAAATGCTTCCAGAGAGGGTCTATTCACTAGATGAATGTGCATTTGCTGCCTTTTTTTTTTTTTTTTAAACTAAAATATTTTCATTTTCTTTTCAAGTTAAGCTGCAAGAAAAAAGTAGGAGGGATTCACAGATGTAGGAATTTCCACTAAGCAACATTTAAATCACAGGGATTAAATTAAAGTGTGCTAGTATTTAAAAAAAAAAGGGAATTATAACTTTCTATCACCTTGATTTTGTCTGTAGCTTCTGAGCATACCTAACATGTAAGAGCAAAATCTCATCCTATTCCTCAAATATTGACAGTATGAAAATGGATTAGGGTGTTACATGTACAGTGTACGTTTCAGTTTAGTTGGACATGTGCTAGTTACAGTTTTTACGTATTTGTCACCTTTGTGTTGCATAAAGAGACTGACCTGAATGCAAAGGTATTTTTCATGCTAACAATTAATATCAATACCTAGTGTGAAAAAAATGTGAGCATGGTTGTAAAATTTGTCGTTGTACCTTGTTAAAAATTGAACACATGCACTCACTGGCAGCTTGGGTAAATGCAAAACTTAACATATTTTAATTTTTTTTATTATTTTTTATTTTGTTTTATTTACATGCTTAGAAGTTAGCATTACAGGAACATATGTTATTTTTCCTTCTTTATATATAACATTTATTAATAACAATAATCTGTATCATTTTTGTTTATTCAAATGCTTGAGAAGCCTTCATTTATCTCAAATAAATTTTGAAAAGGAATTTCAGACATACAAAACTAGAACTGCAACATTTTAGGAAAAGAAGATAGGAAAAAAAGTTAACAGGTGTTTTCCTAGAATTTCTGCAGGCATTTTGGTTAGTCAAATAATCATAATCACTGGCAATTATGGGGATATTTTTTGTAAAATAAATTTAGATTCTTAAAAAGCATGTGAAAATGAAGTTTTAATATTTTAGTGCTAGGCTTTTGCATCAGGTGTAGAAGAGAAGGGCTCTGAATACTGTTCAGTCTAAGGGTTTTTGGATCCAATGTTGTCACCATACAGGTGAATGTACAGTAAGTGCATGCCTGAAGTGCTGAAGTCCTTAGAAGAATTTAGTTTGCTTAAAGTACAAAAGGCAGAATAAATATTAGATACTGATTAATAAATTATTTAAGACAATTTCTAAGTTGCCTTTTGAAATGGATATTGTTGTGTTTGCTCTAAGACAGTCCATCCATACTTTGGCGTTTTAAGACCGAAGCGTTTGTGAAAATGTTATGTTGGTTTGTACTGTCATATTTTTATTTTAAAGCTCCATTTTCCATCACAGAAGCCTTACAGGAAGTTACTGTGTGAAGGTCGAAACAGGCTAAAATGTGCAAGATCAAGGTTTAAAGAGCTTGTTGAACTAGGCGTGAGGAAAGAAATAAAACATCCGTTTATTGTTTAGGTAAAATGTGTGTTGCTTTTTACTTTTTAATGGTATATAAATACTTGATTATTCTCTGCAATTTCAGGGCAGCTGAAATTCTCTACTCCTTGGCTTTGGTACAGTCCAGTAAATCTGAGAAGATGAGTGCATTTCCTTCAGTGGATAACTATAAATTGCTGACAGAAGCCAGAAGGAACTTTGGACTCTTTCAGCATCATGATGCTATTACAGGAACAGCCAAAGACTGGGTAGTTGTGGATTATGGCACTAGGTAATTTGTTATAAATATATAAATTTAACTCTTAATTTCCATTTCTTTTTTTAGAACAGCAGTGTTTATTTCAGAGATGCAGATTTGATATAGCACCATTCTCAGTACTGGAAGTGTAGTAATGCTCTGCATGAGAAGTGGATCTGATTCCCATGCTCTTATGAAATATTTTTTTAATCATTGAAGCAAGAACTTGGTGTCCAAACAAAATTTTTGAAGTTTTAAGAGAAGCTCAGTAGATGCAATACTGAGATTTCTTTAAAAACAGGTGGTTTTTTTTGCAGTAACTATTGTATAGGAGATTGTTTTTCTCTCTCTTAAGCAATGATCAAGAAACTTGCTAATTTAAGGATATATTCCATGGGAAATCCCACACCCCCTGTAACCTACCTTTCTTCAATGTAGGAAATCATTTTCATGTTGACAATCTTGTACTTAACTTGTCTGTTTTTTGTTTATTGTTGTTATAGCTGATGAGTAGTTGCTTTCTCAGGACTGACAAATTATTCTGCTTCATGCTTCATAGAATTTTTTGAGTAAGATTGTATAATATATGGATGTCTGTATATGTACATGCTTTCATTATGGATTTATTCAGAAAATTGTTACAAATTAGAATGTTAATAACTAGGAAATTTGATTGAGGTAGATGATGGTAGACAGTTGATAGTACAGCATGTTCATTAAATAAGTAATTGTTTTAAATGCATCTAAAATACTTTTTCTTGTTTTAATCTATTTCATGACAAGTATTTTTAAATTTCATAAATTTTTAATCTATTAAAGCTTATGTATAATCAAAATGCCAGCATGAGCATGAGAGGGTAGAATAAAGACTTTTTTCACTTTACAAATAAAATTGCCCTTTATTTAAGAATTAGTTGGCATTGTGTGCATTGAAGCAATGGAAAATGTAGTAATAATGTAAATTTTGTGTTTCTAATTTTTTTCTTTAAATCCTGTGTAAACATAATCTTGACTTTGTGATCAGCATTTCAGGCTTGTCTTCCCTGTAGAAACTGGAAATCAAACATAAATCACAAACTTTCCTAAGGTTAGCATTTTGAAAAAGCATTCTGAGATTATAGATTATAGTATAACAGCCATTAGATGTACCTCACTTTTAGTATGCAAAGCAGGAATGTAATGAAATTCAGAATATTTCTGTGGTTTTCAGTCTGGTCATCCATTGCAACTAGCTGTCCTTATTTCATGCTATATTGATATTAAAAATTACATTTATTTTTCTGCAACTCATTGAGTTCTTTAAGTATTTTTAAATTTTGATATTATCACATTGAATAAAAACAACTGAAAACTAATTAAAACTTCAAATGTTTTAACAGACTTTTCCATTCAATAATGAACTTGAAGAAAGTGATAATTGACTCTGCTCATGTTCTTGTCCTAAAGGATAAAAATGCTTATAATTATGACACATCAACTCCATTCCTGAAGATGGTGAGCTGTCTTTCTTGATTTTTTTTCCCAAAAATTAAATGTGATCTATGTATGTATGTAATACAGTTTGAGTGGCCTGGGAAACACTGGAACCAAATTTGAGGCTAATGCCTTCTCAAAAATCTTCTACTTATCATTGTTTGTATTGAAGATATTAGAAAGCAAAAAGCAAACATTTCAGAAGTTATTGCTGAAAAAAAAGCCCACACACCTAAAGCTTAGTTTGTTCCACTTTTTGAAATAGATAATAAAACCAGGGGTCCTAATTTTCTTGTGCTCATAAATCTGTTGGTGACTTCAATGATATGCATACTTAAGTGAATATACGAAAGTATGCAGCCTGTAATTAGATTTTACTAGTAACTTAAGAAATGCAGGAAGAAGAAAGTTTCCACCCCAAGCCAAAGTCTAAGCTGAATTTGCAAGACTAGGTCTAGACAAAACCTGTGCTTTTTGGCCTTAGCTGAAATTATTTGAAACAGGAAAACATGAATGTTCAGTGAAATGGATTATAAAGTCAGTAGTGTTTCCCCATGTCTCATTTTGAGACCTGTTTTAAAGTGAAGAAGCACATACCTTGAATTACTCTTCCAGTCACATGTGTGTATAAAAAAATTGGTAGAACAGTTCTTTATACTTTTTATGAGTTTTATACATACATTTATAAACATGCTGCATGTGTGTGTGTGCCACCAATACATAATTCTTCTCCTGTGTGGAAAGGCTATGAAAATGAATGTGCACCTTCAGAAAGTAAGAGTATATTTTGAAGTCATTCATGGAATGAAGTTTTGAGTTCTGCTCTGAATGTTGGTGGTTGTCATAATGTTACATTTTACTAAACTTTCATTGTTCAAATTCTTTGAGTGTGAATTAAAACCTTTTGCATTCTAAAAGTAGTAGTTGCTGTTTAGACTGTATATTGCCTAGCACAACACTAAGTCAAACCTATCATTGCCCTTGTGAAAGCAGAAATTAAAATAAAAATTCTTGTTTCAATGAATTTGTTTTATCTGTATAAAGCAAAAAAAAGAAAAAATGAAGTGATTACAGAGGTAGATTATGATTTATTTGTATGGCAGACAGCATCTGTAGCATATCATAAATCCAGTATCTGTGCAGTACACTGCATATCACAGGTAAAGGTTTTTAATGTGGGATTTGTAAACTTCTAATGGGACAACTTCAGTATATTTACAAAAGCCTTTGCAAACCTTGAGCAAGTTGAAAGTTCAAAGGCACTTTGTTTTGAAATACAGAATTGTGGTATTTGGTGGCTGATGGAAGCTGATGTCTTAGAGACGGACATTCAGAATGAATGTCAAGAGTTTTGAGAAAGACAAACAATGAAGACTTTGGACTTGAAACTGGCTGTTGTTCTTGGGGGGTGAAGAGGAAAAAAAACACATATTGGAACAGAGCATGAGCCTGTAGCAGCAGCATTCCAGCAGGTAACAGGTACAACTGGCAGAAAGTTTCCCCTCTTGGAGCCAGAAAAGAAGAAGCTGTAATTAAGATATGAAGGAAGGATTCCAGAATGGCACTGCTTGCACTTTTTTCTGCTACTCTTAACTATTAGTTACATGCAAAAGCATCAGTTTTCTCAGTTGTTGACTTAGTACTTTGTACTACATCTGTTAAGTTTAACAGCCTACATTAGTAAACAAACAAATCATTTGAAGGCAATATGCTGAGAAAGAGAAGAAACTTAGAGATCTCAGAACGATCCAACCAATAGGATGAGATCTAAACTGTAAAAGTAAAGCTGTGCAACCATTGCACCATTCCTGTACATTAGTCTTATTTGTTTAAGCACAGAAAGAAAATTTTCCTATAAATGACAATAGCGAGACTTGTAAAACATGATGTTAAGAGTGTTTTGAGGAACCAAGAACTTTGCACTTCAGTTTCAAAGTCTGTGGTGGTCACCATTATATGAACTAAAAGGAATGGGCAGTGCATCAACAGCTTGGCTGTTCTCTGACTAAAGCAATATTGATAACGTCTTGTCTCTACCTTTTCTCAGTGGAAGCTTTTGGTCATGTTGTATTTAAGAAAAGAGAGAAACCCATGAAAAGTAAGAACTCATCGATATTGCAGAACAATTCTTCATATAACTTATATCACATAAAAATTGTACCACAGCCCAAGTTATGTTTTTTTGACTTTTTTCTCTGTGTGCAATATAAGGTAACAGTGGGAGCTGATAGAAGACTAGACCATGAGCCCTGGTGATACATACACAAGCGTATGGTGTTTCAGAGTCAGTCTGTAGCAATGGAGAGTTAATAAAAGTATATGATAAGTATTTGCAAAATTTGACAGAAGTTGGTCATTATGAAGCCTAGTATGCAAAAATGAAAACAAAGGGGTAAAAATTTGATAATGGAATCTAACAAGACATTCAATGAGAGCAAATATTTCTTAGTGAATTGAACAAGTGAGCCTCTTTCGTCAAACTGAAATACTTAATTTATGAAGTTTTGTTGTTTGTCATCCTGAGTAACGTGCTAAAATAGGCTTTGGTTGATAGTATTGTTAACATGGTTTCCTACTTCACAAAATTAATAAAAGAGACAAAGCTCATATATTATCCACTTAAGTGTATTCAAAAGCAAATTCAAAGATGTTCTCTTGTAGGACGATGTTCAGGCTTCCCAAGATTCTTTGCCTCACAAGACAGTTATAAAGCTGACATTACAACCAAGGTAAATAATTTACATCTTACTTAGTGTCTAAGGTTCTTTTAGACATGTATGTGTTTTTACTACCTAGTAAGTAGTTTTTGATGCTGTTTCTCTCCTTCCTTCCTTCCTTCCTTCCTTCCTTCCTTCCTTCCTTCCTTCCTTCCTTCCGAATTCCTTCCGAATTCCTTCCAAATTCCTTCC